>JAJMCG010000129.1:0-29474 GCA_030572895.1 Jamesozyma jinghongensis
GGGGGGTTCTATGTGGATATGTTGATTGGTTTGTCTATTTCTTGAAGATCTAGAACAGAACCTAATTTATTTTTCAATCCGTATAAAAATGATATTGCCAAAACCATATTGAGAATATAAGGAAGTCAAAGATAAAACAATTGATGATGATTTGATATGAATTTAGAGATATGTTGCAAGTCAATTATTAAATTTTTTGTGATTGAAAAGCTAAAATTTATTATACTAAATCTTTAACTTTAATATAACTCAACAATACTAATAATCAGACAATAATTATTGAATAGACCACATGAATTTACTATATAATTACTCTTTATTCATAGAAACATCATTTGAATATGCATATACTTTAACTTACTTACTTTTCCATACAGAGAGATGCGTTGTTTTAAGCACCTCAATATAATTGATGTATAGCCATAGTCTCTCAAGAATATATAAAATTAGCACTCCTTTGCAAATACACCGTGATAACATTTCAATCACCTTACACTTCTTAGTAACATTTCTTCTCTATTCTTCCCTGTTCTATCAATACTTGGCCAATTCCCCCAATTTCCTAACCTCAATACCAGACAGGTTGCATTATCAGCATGTTTCCCGCCAACATAGCCAATAAACCGAATTACTTGCTCAGCAACAAATTGCGGTGTAGCAACCTTTAACCCACGACCATTAACATTACTAGTTATCAGATCTACTACCTCCTGATCCGATAATAAGTCTGTGACACCATCCGACACTAACACGATGAAACACTCATCCCCACCGAATTGCAATTTGCTCCTCTCACTATATGGTAAGGATTCGGTGTTTCCAACCAAATATGAAAATATATCAGGTTCAGCACTAAGGCCATCCCTTTTTGCACCTAGATCACCAAACGCTCTTGTGTTTGCAAATGTATCGAGGAACCGTACCTCTCCAAATGAGTCCTCCCCAACCATATTCCCACTAATTAAAGTCTTGGGATCCAAACGTTTTGTCTCCCGACGATTGGGATGATGTGGTGTGCTGAGACTATGAGCTATGCCACCTTTATCACAAATGATAACACGAGAATCACCGACTTGTGTTACGATTAGTTTTAATAAACCCCTTTGGTCAATTACAAAATCCTCTGCATTGTCCTTTAAGGAAGTTAACATAATACTACTTGCAGTACTACCGCCTGGATGAGTCTCTATTAGGGTTTGTAAATCTGTAAAATGTTTGGGATTGATTCCACAGCATTGCTCCAAATCAAATCTTAGATATGTAGTATAAATTTTAAGTCTTTGTAATTCATTTAAAAGAGAATTCTTATCGATTAAATTGCCTTTCTTATCAAATAGCATACGGGTACCCATAGCCTCTGAATCGAATAGTACAGCTTCTTGTTTGGTATTACAATTGGAGATGTAACGCGTATAGTATGATAACCGATCGTTATAGACGTTTGTCCAGTATTCTCCACCAATTGTATCCCTGTAGTCTCTTAGAAGTCCAAATAGGGATTCTTTAGTGAGAGTTGAGGAATCCTCTATGGCGAGGGATTCATGCAAATGAGACGCTAGCGTCTTTGAAGTGTTTGACGTATCTGGACCATGACCGTCGAATACAGACATGGTAAGGATTGGGTTTGCGGAAAAGATCTTGTTTGTAAGAAGTGAGATATTGAATGCATCTTGATTGATTCTACGGTTTATTCTATTTGTTGAGTGACCGATGAACCCAGGAAATTTTGCCAGATTGATTCGCAATTTTGGTGCATTTCTTTTAAGGGACTTTGCTATATTTGTTGGATTGACATGAATGTATGGATATGCCGGTGGCATTATTGAGTCTGTAACGTGTTTGATATGCAAGTGTAGTAAATATTTTTATTTGACTAAATAAAGCAGAGATGGATAGATTTTCTCGGAGTCCTTTATTTTATGTTGAAATGGATGATAAATGGAGATAAATTGTAAACAAAATTGGGAATACAAATTTGGGGTACTATAAGGGTGTGATAATTTTATGTATTTGGATATGTGGCATCTCCATGGCTGTAGTAGAAACTCTATTGACAAGGGGTTGGATTTTTATGGCTAGCACAACTGGAGTATTCATGCTTAACTATGAAGGGCATAAAAGTGATAATCAAAATTAGCTAATATCTTTAACTGGGTATGCCATGGAATAAAATTTATTGGGATATCAGTTGAATTAATTTGGAATTTTCTTCCGTTGTTGGAGTCTTATGCAGTCAATGTTAAAGATTATTCACTTCAAAAGATGGGGTTCTCAAATTTCTCATTATAGGAAACGTATCAAGTATTGCACTCTTTTTTTTGCTGTAATGCATATATTCCATTTTGATACCTTTCGAAATTGTTGCTCATTCACTAAACCTCATCTCCAATTTAACAGATCTTATGAAACTAAATATCGATGATGTATCAAAGGTTAACAAATCCATCTCAAATTTGCAATCCAGCCTTAAATATCTTAACTTAGACGACTACCTCAGCAATGCTGTTTGTATCGAGTCGCGCACATCATACTATGTAACTATATATATATATATAGTCGCCCAAAATAGGAACTTCTCCTAACATTAGTAAACTCTGCAATGGTATAAAGCCAATGGAGGTTAACTGGTGAAACGAAAGAACTCGAATCAATTTTATGAGTATGGAATCCCCAAAAACCTCCATCGCTCAAACACAATGCATCGGTACTAAACTTGAACAGCTAAAACTAAAGTAAGAATAAAAAGTGTAAAACATTTCAATAAAAAGAGGCAAATATTTTCTCTTTATATACAAAAAGTGATAATCTCGGCGGCTATTTTTTGATAATGAAAAAATTTTGGTGGCGGGTAACAAACTTAACCTCGTAGTTAATGATAATACTAAAAGTTAACTATAGAGACGCATATGCTAGTATATATATATATATATATCACTTCACACATTAGCATATTCCTTTATTAAACGAATTATATTGCCTCTCTCTACACTCTGTTTGTATTCCTCAATATCCATCTGTTATCCACAACAATTACCCGGCAAGCAGCAATCTCACACAAATCTTTCCATGTACAACACTTGTAACCTATAATTATACCCTCAAATATACACATCTATTGGATTATTACTACTCATAATGCCTAATACCTTCTTCTCTGCCATTATTGTCACTTTATTGATGATCATCATGTTACACGACGTGCGGTTCTTAAAACGCACATTTTGGTTCAATGAAAAATTTTTGAAAGGGACAACAAACAAATACAACAATTTTAATCACAGTTTTAATACCACCCTAATTGTTAAGTCTTTTAAAGAATTCCCTTTTTGATTTTCTTACAGGAATAAACCAAATCATTAGTGTTATAATTAGCAATGTCGTTCTTTGGGTTTGATCCGTCTCAGGGACATCCCCAACAACGTAATAATAACAATAATAATAACCATAATTCAAATAATCAACCTCTGGACTTTGATGACACTTATAAGGGCCTAGGTGACTATGAACAAGAGGAAGGTGATTATTTAAATAGTGAAACGTTTGGTGCAGGTGCTGAATTAGGTACAGATTTCGATTTCGGTCATGGTAAACCTCAAAACAATGCTATGCCAATGCAACAACATCAACATAGATCCTATGTTGCTGCTGCTGCCAATGCCTCCCATACTCAAAACATGGATAGCTCTGTTGATTTAAAACCAATGGAATCCTTATGGCATCAACAACCTCAAGCTCAACAACCTCAAATGCAACAAATGCAACAAAGTATCTCCATGGAAGACATTGAAAGACAACAACGTATGCAACAACAACAACAACAATTCATGCATCCAATGCAAGGTTACCCAATGCCTCCTCCACCACCTGGTCAATTCATGCCTCCTCCTCATCACCAATTTCAACAATTCCCACCTCCACCTCAGTTCCAACAACAACAACAACAACAACAACAACAAATGCCTCATCAACAACAACAACAAGTACCTCAACAACAATTCCAACAACAAGCACCTCCAGGTCTCCCACAGCAACAGCAACAACCTCATCAGACTCAATTCCAACAGCAACCACAACAGCAGCAGCAACCACAACAGCAACCACAACAGCAACAAGCACCACAACAACAACAACAAATGGATGAACAAATCCAACGTAACAATTTGAGACAATCCCAACAACAGCAAAGAACCCCAAGAGAACCTCTTACCCCAGAGGAACAAAGACGTCTTCAAATCCGTCACGCAAAGGTTGAAAAGATCCTCAAGCACTCTGGTCTAATGACCCCCCGTGATAAGGACTTTATCACAAGATATCAATTATCCCAAATTGTCACTGAGGATCCCTATAACGAGGACTTCTATTTCCAAGTCTATAAGATTATCCAAAGAGGTGGTGTTGTTGGTGAATCCAACAAGGGTCTAATCGCTAGAGCTTATTTAGAACACTCAGGTCATAGATTAGGTGGGAGATACAAGAGAGCAGACATTGCTTTGCAAAGAATGCAATCTCAAGTGGAAAAAGCTGTCACTGTCGCTAAGGAAAGACCATTGAAGGCCGCCTCTGGTACCGATGAGGAAAGAGACCAAGCTGCAGAGAACGCAAGGGAAGGTGTTTTAGGTAAGATCTCTTCCACATTAAACTCAAAGGCACCAAGAAGACAACTGCAATTACCAGCTGCAGCAAAGAACTCAGCCAGTTTATTGACTGGTGGTATTGGATCTGGTTCTGCTAGTGAGGATGACGCACTAGAGGAGGTGACAAACTCCCTTGGTAACGTTGATTTGAGTAACAAATCCCGTGTTAGAAGAAGATCTTCATACGCTTTCTCCTCTGTGGATCAAAATAGTGTTTTATCAAGATCCGGTGGTAGAAAGTTTGTCTTATCCCTGATTGAGACCGTTTACGAGGAAGTCTTGGAACTAGAGGCCAACTTGAGAAGTGGTAAACCAATCGATAATAAGAAGCTTTGGGATGCATTACATATCGATGATGAGATCTACGAAGTTTGTCCGTTTATTTCAATGCTTTCTTTTGATAAGGGTGTCAAGATCATGCCAAGAATATTTAATTTCTTGAACAAAGAACAAAAATTGAAATTGCTACAAACTTTCTTCTCTGAATTATCTCATTTGAATATCATTATCATCAGCTCTTACAAGACCAATCCAACACCAACTGAGACTCAATTGAAACAAATCGATTTATTCCAAACTGTATTTTTAAAAATTATCGTCTCCTTTTTATCGAATAGTTCTAATTTCATTGAAATAATGGGTTTACTATTACATTTGATTAAGAATAACAACGTTAGTTTTATTTCCACATCAAGGATTGGCCTAAACTTAATTACTGTCTTAATCTCTCGTGCTGCTTTAATTAGACAAGATACAAACCGTAGTAACATTCTTTCCTCTCCAGAGATCTCTACTTGGAACGAAATTTATGATAAACTATTTACTGCATTGGAATCCAAGTTATCCTCAGTGTTCCCACCACATGAGTACGTCACTTTGGTCACTGCGCTAAATAAATCCACGCACTACGATCAAGCTTACATTTGGCAATTCTTAGCTTCCTTAGCCTTGTCTGGCAAATTAAACCATCAAAGAATCATTATCGATGAGGTACGTAATGAGATCTTTGGCACCATTAACTTGGCTGAACAATTGAAGAAACAACAACAGACTGAGGAAGTTATATATAGAAGAGAAAAACTGTATCAGGATTTGAACTTGTTCTTGAACGTCATGGGGTTGGTTAGTAGAGACGGCGAAATTACTGAGTTGAAATAATTTGTGTATAGTTAGATGAATAAATGTATTTTAATGTTATCATTGTATATATTATTGGTTTGGATCCACTTTTAGCATATAATTGCTGTTTTTCTATAAGGAACGCCGTATACAATATTTTGAAAAATTATACCCCAGAAGTACCAATACATAAAAAGATGAGAGATATCACATATAGAAGGGAATTAGTGACCATATTAGTTCTTAAAAGTTTATTGGGAATAGAGGTAGATGAAACGCATCCAAAGTTTGTTTCAGATACGTTCACCGTGAAGAGTGAGGTGGATGGTACACATGTCATCACAGTTGAATTGGAAAAGGGAGAAGGATATATAGTTAGTGTCTTTAGAGACACAGATAGGATACAGACAGTATATTTGAATTATGAACAATTGGGAATCAACGACAAACTTAAGTTCCCCTTAACTTGGCAACATTTTGTCTCTGAAGCTGATATTGAATCAATTGTAACCAGTATTGGCCTTAAATTTGCTAACAATCAACAAGAACAGATAAGAAGGTCTGATGAAGAAGCCAATGTAAGACCACAACTTCAGCATTCTGAAACACAAAGAAAGTCTGTTCAAGTAATAACGCCATCTAGAACCAGCACCACAACCTCAAGACAACGTCCCAATGATATGCCAGACTTCGATGATGAATACGAAGTCAACGTAAGTGATCCTTTAAGAGTACCCTTAGAAAAAGGCCCCAACCCAGCTAATCCAGATTTATACCCAATGGGCCAAAAGGACCCCTTTAACTTTAATGATATCAATGCTAGAGGTACCAATAGACCCTTACAACCAGGCACCAATGGGATGATATTTGACCCTTTCGGTGGGAATAAAAGTGCAATGAAAGGTGATGGGAACCATGGGCCTGGTTGGATACCTGGCTCCAAATATGATGAACCCTTCGGCGGTGGAGGCTCCAACTTCGGAGGATTCAGCAATGGTTTTATGTAAAGGTAAAGAGTTATATATATATAGTGTTATATGGGATTACATACGTTAAATATATGATTACAGTTTTGTAAAGGTAGCTAAAGTGGTATCGTCCTTCTTATGAAGGTATATCAGCAATTGGGACTCCTCGTCCCTTAGCAAAGCAAATCCATCTGCGTCCAACTTCACAGCAGCAAATTCAGGAATGTTGTCCCTGTGGGAATCACCAATCCCAGAAAAATGAACTATGTTGCAATTCTCATCGAATAACAAAGTCCCTATCGTTTCACTTTCACTGGCCATCTTTGCTTCTTTCCTTTTCACCATTAGTTAAAAGTTTTACATTAAATAAGATGCGAAATTTCACAACTTTATAGTAAATCAAAGGATGACTCGGAAAGGATAAAACAATCATAACCAAAGGATATATGCTATCTCTAGAGAATCTATGTGGTATTGTGTACCTTGTTGCATGGTCAGTGTCAATGTACCCACCGTTGTTGACAAACTGGAGGTATAAGTCCTCGAGGGCACTCTCTGTGGACTTTGTGATGTTGAATACAGTTGGGTATTCATTTCTGTTGATATCACTGTGGTTGCAAATGTACTATTGGATGGGCAAGGATACTCAATTGGATAAACCTGTGGTGACCATGTTTGATTTGATGTACTGTTTGCATGGCTGGGTGATCAATGCAGTGTTGGTGAGCCAGGTACTGTATGGGGAAAGACTGTGGGGTTTCTCGAATGAGGGTATCAGAAGGATGAACAAGGTCCCTAGAAGAATTCTATTGTTATATCTATGCTGTTTTACTTGGTTGACCAAGTCATTTGTAATTGGGAACGTGACCAATGGATGGGATAATGAAAGGACACTGAATTATTGCAATTCTTTGTTTTCACTCAAGATAATGATGTCCCTTATCAAGTATTTCCCCCAAATAAAGCACAATATAGACAGGAAATCTATGGAGGGATTTGCTATTCAGGGGACTACACTTGATATCACTGGTGGTATTGCCTCGTTGCTTCAATTACTGGTTAAATTGAACAAGACTCAGGGACTTTCATTAACAATAGTAGTCACCAATTTTGGTAAGATTGGCTTAGCAATGGTTACTCTAGTGTTTAATACAATATTTATATTGCAATGGCATCATTATCAGGAAAGAAAGGGGCCTATTCTTTAACCTTTTTATAATATTTCAAGACATTCAGATTAAAATATATTTTATACAATCGATGTATACATTAATAATTATTTACTTACCCGTATGTGTAGGTGAAACCAATAATGAATTCTATTCATCAATTCCGGGAAGACTGCAAACCTTGTCCAAGTTTCATATTCCCATTTATAATTGCTGAAATAGTAATCACAAGGCTTCAACTATATATATATATATGTGTGTATCTTTTAGTTTCATGACATTCTTCATGTTACAGTTGTCACTCCCAATATGAATTTTTCGTCAGGACAAATTAAGAGAAAATAGAGATGATGAGAAATGAATAACCCAAAGAACAAACAACATTCTCACAGTACCAACGCATCATTAAGGAGATTTCCAAAGGCATAAACTAATTTTGATCTTACTCAGAACAGTATTCGGCCATCTGTCTAACTAATTAGCCTTCCATTGAAACAAGAATAGTCACGGAAAGAGAGCGCACAACAGAAGAATTTTAGTTACAACCACAGATTGTCCTGCGCTTTAATTAATCAAGTAGGAATACAATTCACTTCCTCATAGTCCCTATGTCTGAACAAGATTATTTTAGTTACAATGCACATGAGGGTTCCTCATCGAATCTCAGTGTAGCCTCCAGTCATAAATCCTCAAAACATGGCAAACATGGCTTATCCCTCAATGCAATTAACACTACACCAGGACTTGGCATCTCAAATGCTGCCTTGTTGTCTCCAAGATTGGATATGTCGACTGCTGTGAGCCCAGGTTCCAAGCATTTCCCACTTCAGGGAACCAATGCCAACGCATTTACAATTCCACAATCACCAATGACTGTCACAAGGTTAAAAACAAGAAGTTCATCCAAAAATTTAAACCAAGCACAAGGTTCTCCAATAAATAGTTTGTCAAGAGAATCAAGCAGGAGGCCCTCTGCTGGGAATAGCATAACCAACCTAAATAAATTATCATCTCCTGGAACATCAACAAATCATCACCATATAAGGTCTGAATCCATATCTAGTGATACAACTTTCAAGAGAAGTCAATCTCAAGGAGAATCTCCAGAATTTTCAGCACCTGCATTTCTATTATCCCCAGACTTAATAAACCTTAATTCAAAGAAGTCGACAAACAAGGTCTCCTCTCCACAACAGTTACCGGTAGCACCTAGCTTAAAGAGTACAGCATCGCATTATAGTGGGATAAATCCTTCAAATACACCATCACAAGAGGCAATGTCTACCAATTCGTCAACAAGATCCATTCCAATGTTATCTTCCAATCAAGCAAGTTTACGATCATTTAAGAAACAGTATGTGTTGAACGAGAAACTGTATTTAGAGAAAATGAAAAACTCGATCCATGAGGATGATTATTACACAAGAAAGATATCAACACCATCGGCAATAAATGATGACGATGATTATTATGACGATTTTGACATGGATATAGATGACCATTTTACTTCCATGAATGATGGAATTATAAGCCCACCCTCAATATCTGGGGCAGAGAGAGATAATATAGATTTTGGTACCACATTTTACACTTCTAGTACACTGACTAACCATGAAAATGTAGTCATGATGAGTCCAAAATACCTCATTCACAGATTACAATGGTTGAAAAAGGCTGATCCTCAAAATAAATCTATTCAAGAAGTATTCAAAAAAATAAATAATGCTAGACAGGATGTGAAACCAATCGATGCAACGGTTAACACTTTGAATGATACGATATCATCACTCAATATTCAACAGGATTGTTTGAATGAATTGTCAGAGTATCCTGTCATTTCTGAAAGATTTAGGTGGCAAATGATGCTATCAGATGTTCTTAAGGGGGATATTGTCAGGAGTGAAAAGACTAAGATAGCAAAACAGGTCAACGATCCTATGGTTAAGAACCAAGTCATGGACGATATATGGTTCGAATTGAAGGGTTGGATGTATGCAAGCACAAAGGAAGAAATAATCAAATCAACAAAGATATTGAGAAGTTCGTCGGATTCCTTATTTGAAGAGATCTTACAATTTAGAATACCAAAGGAGATCCAAAGTATAGATGAGATTGAAAGCAGGTTATTAGATATTACAAACAGATACTATAAGACTATTGGTTATTGGCCCAACATGAAGAAACTTAACAAGGAGAAACCCATTACTAAATCTGAAAATTTTATTGACAGAATAGCAGTATTTAACAGTTGGTTAAATATAAGGCGAAGTTATCAGATCAAGGTTCAGAAGTTGAAGGAATGGGTAGGGAACGATTCTTTAGATGTCGCAAAACAGATGCATAACACGGGAAGTTTCAGGGGTTCTGTTACTCACGACAGTGAGCCTTCATTGTCGCCATCTCCATCCTTTACTAGCTCTCGATCAGAGGTTTATCAAAATTCAACAAGATCATTTGCTGAACAAGTTCTAAAAGAAAAGGATATAGAAGAAATATTTGAGCGAAAAATATTTAGTCCTTTAGCACCGTGGATTTCCAAAACAAAGACTGCAATAATAAAATACAAAGATACTTGGGAAGAAGTTAATCTAACTTTTGAAGATAGCGCTTTGGAATTGTTATTAATGTTCCCCATGAAACTTGTTAAGGAGATTATCAGAGTTAGACTTGCATATGCTAAAAAACTGAAGAATCCAACGATGATGATGGTTGATCAAATGATAGATGACTTCTCCTCGTATATTAGAATATCCGTTCAATTGAAGTTTTGTGTAACAACCTACATTCGCAATTCGCCATTTGATATCGATATCGACCCAGATTTCGATAGTACGGTTCTAGAGGCAATCAGTTATCTATTCATATTATTGCATTTAAAGATCGTCGAATTTAGTTCAAAGAAAGCATTCAGAAGCTTTAAAGAACCTGAGATTTTGATGAAATATTGGGAAGAATTAAAAAATGTTGGTCAATATATCGATAATGCTGGGAAATTAATTGCTAACGAATTCAATAAATTAACTCTGAGAATATTACACAAACTGCATACATACTTGCTACAACAACAAGATTCTCCCCCGGAGTTCGAAAGCAAGGATGGTGCCGAAAAATGGCTTACTGAAATCTTTGAAAATCTGGGTTCGATGAAGAGGAAATTAAATCGTTTCACAAATGTCTTGACAAAGGCGTTCCAAAACTCTGTGAATTATGGCATTAATGATCACAAGGAATTGTTAATGAATTTAAGAGAATCTGGTCACTTTTTAATTTATACTGGTGGTGATTTAGAAAGTAACGGTATCTACTTAATAGGTAGTGCTGAGTTATTGGGTTGTCAGGATGAAGACATTATGAAGATTTTAAACAATACTGATATCGGAAGTGATCTAATTCCCAAGCTAGAGTTAAATAACAGCCTTGCTCTGTATAACATTATTGACAATGGTGATGGGATCTCGAACGCGAGAGGATCGAATTTCGAATTCAACGATAATTCAGAATCAAGAAGAGCTTCAAGAAATAGAAGACCATCTACCCAATATAATGACTACCATGACGTTGAAAAAGAGATGATACAATTGGAGAATAAATTACAGTCGTTGGGTTATTTACTTGTGTTATGTCCTGGAGAACCTATGTTGTGGGAGGGTGATATGTATAATTTAGCCAGTGAAAAGCCTATGCTTATGGATCAGTTTAAATTAAAATTAAAACCCAATACAATGATCTTGATGAACCAAGGCTCTAGTTATGCATTAGAATATCAAACTGATAGATTTCAACAAGTCGCTCTAGATACTGTCTCCTTGGTCGAAAGAAGATGTTCTTTTACCACCGTGGAGAATAATTTGCAAAGAATTAACAAAGCCTATTTCAGATTCACGTATAGTGTTTTAAACAATTATTACAAGATTGTTACTACCTTCAAGAAGACATGTCCAAACAACGATTTACTAAATGGTATCTTCTTATTCTCTAGAGACTTTGGCAGTAACTTCTTAAAGATGAATGTTGCTAATTTTGAAAAAAAATCAGTTATCATCCTATTGATGATTCGGTTAAGTGTTGGTTGGTTATCCTTTATCGTTGATGATTGTGATCCAACTGATCAGCGGACATTCCGTTGGTGTGTCCCAGCAATGGAATTTGCAATGCATATGATCAGTGGTAACAATATTTTATCATTAGATGAATCTCAATTTACGGCTATGAAACAGAGAATTGCAGCTTGTATGTCGTTACTAATTTCTCATTTTGACGTGATGGGTGCCAGAGCACTTGAAGATGAAAAGTCAAACCAACAGACAAGACTCAATATTGATGTGGAAGAGGCTGTGGATGACGATGCTAAGTTGGAAGTCAACTCCAAGATTCGTATGAATGCAATTAAGAAACTTGAACAAAACACAACGGTAAACCCGAGGCAGATCGGTAAGGTGCTTGATGATGCAGACAAGGGTAACAAGTACTTGCTATCATTGGCTTCGTCACTATCTAACGTATCCATTAGATGGCAAAAGAGAAATTTTGTTGGTGGTGGTACTTTTGGTACAGTTTATTCGGCAATTAATCTGGATAATGGTGAAGTTCTTGCTGTGAAGGAGATTAAGATTCAAGATAGTAAGACGATGAAGAAGATTTTCCCGTCCATTAAGGAAGAAATGAACGTACTTGAGATGTTAAACCATCCAAATATTGTTCAATACTACGGTGTCGAGGTTCATAGAGATAAAGTCAATATTTTTATGGAGTACTGTGAAGGTGGCTCACTTGCCAGTTTATTGGAGCATGGCAGAATCGAAGATGAAATGGTGACCCAAATTTACACATTGGAATTGTTGGAAGGGTTGGCTTATTTACATCAATCAGGTGTTGTACATCGTGATATCAAACCAGCAAATATTTTGTTAGACTTTAATGGTATTATCAAATATGTTGATTTTGGTGCTGCAAAGAAAATTGCTAGAAACGGTACAAGAATGTCAAACCTTACCGCAGAGATTATTACAGAGAATGAATCGCACGAAAATAGCCATGATAACCCATACGATAGTTCAAATGGGCTACAAGCAATGATGGGTACTCCGATGTACATGTCTCCAGAGTCTATAACAGGCTCAACGAATAAGGGTAAGTTTGGTGCAGATGACGTTTGGTCTCTTGGTTGTGTAATCTTAGAAATGATAAGTGGGAGAAGACCTTGGTCCAATCTGGATAACGAATGGGCGATCATGTACCACGTTGCTGCAGGACATACACCACAACTACCTTCAAAGGAAGAAGTATCTCATGCGGGTAAGCAATTTTTAAAGAAGTGTCTGGTCACAAATCCAAGTAAAAGAGCAACCGCAGTTGAACTATTGGTGGATCCATGGATCGTTGAGATCAGAGAGCTTGCCTTTGGTCCTACTACAGAAGAGCCGCAATATTCTGTTACTCCCTCGGGACCAGTACCAGAAGATAATAATTAGCTAATCAGACATATATATATATATATGTATATATAAAAATCATCAACTATTCAAGTAACTTAAATTATTATTATGTTTTCTGTCACGTGATTTGTCAAAAGTGAAAATTTTGCGATGAGCTTTAATGAAAATATTAAAGATGAGCTTCAACAATTATAATTAGAACTCCAGTTCCTTTAAGGAAATAGTTAGCACGGAGGACAATGTCTACTTTAATTCCACCACCATCTAAGAAACAAAAGAGAGAGGCTCAGCAAGAACGTGAAGTTGATCTTCTTCCAGAGAATTTACCAAATATTTCCATTAAATTCCAAGCCTTAGATACTGGTGACAATGTGGGCGGTTCCTTGAGAGTTCCAGCTGGTATCACCGAGAAGCAATTGGAGGAATTGTTAAATCAACTAAACGGTACCATTGATGAACCTGTTCCGTATACTTTCAGTTCGAATATTCCAGGTAAGTCAGCTTCTGATCCACAAACGATGATCGATATCAAAGACAACTTGTATTCATCCCTATTGAAGCCAGGTTACAACACTACTGAAGATACCATTACTTTGATTTTTACCCCGAAGGCTGTCTTTAAAGTCAGAGCCGTAACCAGATCCTCATCGGCCATTGCAGGTCACGGTTCTACTATTCTATGTTCTTCGTTTGCTCCAAACACCAGCTCCAGAATGGTCACCGGTGCAGGTGATAATACTGCACGTATCTGGGATTGTGACACCAGTACTCCATTGGCTACTCTTTCTGGTCACACTAATTGGGTTCTGTGTGTTTCCTACTCTCCAGATGGTGAATTAATTGCAACTGGGTCCATGGATAACACCATCAGACTTTGGGACCCAATCAAGGGTAAACCAGAAGGTGACGCCCTAAGAGGTCACGGCAAGTGGATCACTTCCTTAGCTTGGGAACCATTACATTTGGTCAAGGCTGGTGATAAGCCAAGATTAGCCACTGCCTCTAAAGATGGTACTATCAAGATCTGGGATACAGTTAGGAGAGTATGTCTATATACAATGAGTGGTCACACAAACTCTGTATCCTGTGTTAAATGGGGTGGTCAAGGTTTGTTGTACTCTGGTTCTCATGATAAGACAGTTAGAGTCTGGGACATGAACAATGGTGCCAGATGTATAAATATCCTAAAGAACCATGCCCATTGGATTAACCATCTTTCTTTATCTACTGATTACGCCATGAGAGTCGGTCCCTTTGATCACACTGGCGCCAAGCCAGCCAGCCCAGAGGAGGCTCGTGCTAAGGCACTTCAAAATTATGAAAAGGTTGTTAAGAAGAACGGTACTACCGAAGAACTAATGGTCACCGCCAGTGATGACTTTACTATGTTCTTATGGAACCCAGCAAAGTCTACAAAGCCAATCGCTAGAATGACTGGACATCAAAAATTAGTTAATCATGTTGCCTTCAGTCCCGATGGTAGATATATTGTCTCCGCTTCCTTTGATAACTCTATTAAGTTATGGGATGGTAGAGATGGTAAATTTTTATCCACATTTAGAGGACATGTTGCTAGTGTGTATCAAGTCGCATGGTCCTCTGACTGTAGACTGCTTGTATCCTGTTCCAAGGACACAACATTGAAGGTCTGGGATGTCAGAACAAGAAAGTTATCAGTTGATTTACCAGGCCATAAGGATGAAGTGTACACCGTTGATTGGAGTGTTGATGGTAAGAGAGTCTGTAGTGGAGGTAAGGATAAAATGGTTAGATTATGGACACATTAGTGTGTAGGTATATAGTGTATAATATAGAATTGGTAACTTTAATAAATGCATTCTCATACGTTAGTGTGTTGTGAGGGCCATTCAAGTTTTTTCTAATTAAGAATGTGTATTGCGAAGGTTTCGATTATCTTTCGTGCCTTCTTCTGATAGAAAGGCAAGATGGACATTTTTCTTGGTTAACTAATTCCATATTGTGATGTTCTTATATTGTCTGCCTGTTATTTTTTGTCACTTTTGTTGAAAACCGAAAGAAAACTTAAAAAAGATCCACCGTACTACTAACAAACAACTGAGCAAACATCCAAAACTATCCAAAGGCGAAGATGCTACACTCCAGAACTATTACTAAACAGTTGCCTATACTAAAATCATTTACAAGGTTGCAAACCACCGCTTCCACGACTCTATTCCCTCCCTTGGAGAGCGTGAAGCTAGATGAATTGGTTACCAAGGAGGGCTCAAAGGGCACATACTACATTACCAGAAGTGAAACAGGTAACTTGCCAGTATATTCAGACTTTAAAGCCGGAAGAAACAAGCTGGTTACCGAAATTAGAAGAATTCAGGGCGATGTGGTGCAATTGAGAAACGATTTACAAGCTGAGATACCTTACATTCCAAAGACTGCTTGGAAGATTTTTCCTCAGTCCAAAAAGATTATCATTGATGGTGATGCTGTAAAGGATGTCAAGAGGGTGTTATCAAGAACCTTTTAGTCTCTTTGAGTTTGTGAGGTCATTAAAAGAAAATAAAATATTCAATTCCTGTAGATAAGATAACAACATACACATATTTGTTTGTATATATAATATGTATATAAGAAGATCAGACATGTATTAGTATGAGATACTTTCCCTAACTTTCACTAAACCAATTGTCTCATTGAGACGACCTTGCTGCTGTTGAACTTGGTCATGATTTGTTCTTTGTATTTGTAACCACCTAAACAGGCACCAATGATACTCATAAAAATGATAAACTTTGTGAAGGAAGAGGTCTTTGTGCTGTCATATAAAATGACATCTGGCTTGACAGCAGCAGCCTTGATATTGACAATTGGTTTCATAGCATCCTTTAAGGTAACACCAACGGTGGTATCACCATTCCTGAACTTTTTCATGTCTTCATGATATTTGGCAGTTAATTCATCCAGATTAGCTAACTTCATACTATCCAACACAGCATATTGGACAATCATTTCTGGGAATGGTTTACCATCAGTATCTAATTCGACGAATTGTAAAATATCTAACAATTCCTTTAACCCAGAGGTAATCTGACCAAAAGCGACGCTCTTACCATCATACTTGACAGCTGGATCAACACTAGTCAAGATCATAAATTGAGAGTTATTGTTATCTTTTTGATCGTTATTCCACATAGTAAGTCTACCTGGTCTATCATGGTCAATAATAAAGTTTTCATCATCCCATCTTGGACCAAAGATCGAGAAAGGACCAATATGAGGGGCAACAATACCAGTTAGCATATAATCTCCAGGAATAATTTTGTTAAATGGTTCATTACGGTAAGTTAATCTCATAATATCATTGGGGTCACCACCTTGTAGACGAGCCTTGACACCAACACTAAGAGAAGCAAAATTTTGGCATGTCTTTGGAACAATACTATGAAATAGATCAATGGTAAAATCGTGAAGCTTACGTTCATGGGTAACTGGATCCGTGTAGTTTATGGTCATGAAAATTTGATGAGTAGTTGGGGGGTTCGGAGCATATATCTTCTCCAAATCCATGGTCTCAGAGACCAACTCGGTGCTTCCTTGGTTCCCAGGTAGGGCAGCCAAGGAACACACAGCCAACATCATTAATAGTAACAAGTTCTTAACGGACATCTTGTATGGTTTGCTGGTTTGAGTGTTTTAGAGAAGTTGTTAATAATTTGGGATTTACCTTATATTTTTTTTTTTTGTTGATTACGTGGACTAAAAATTGAATATTTATATAGTTAACCATTAATATATAATTTATTTTATCGTGGCCGAATCAAAATATGATAATTCTAAAGTGTGGGGCCGTAATCTGTGCAGATCCCTATCCAGTTTCTGCCGATGCAAGTTGGTGTTATAGAGGACGTACTACTCTTAGTCGTTGAAGTATTGGTTCGTTTACTACTATGTTTGTTTGGTCTTGAACTTGTTGTTGTAACGCGTGAGGTTGTCGCAGGGTCATGGTTCTTGTCTTTCCAGAACTTCCAGTTGTAACAATCTACGCAAGGTTCTGGAGGTATGCAATTAGCTACACCATCATAAGCCAGTAGCACCTTGTCTATTACTGTGTGAATCTTGTGATTGAGGATATTCACATGCCAACCTTTATCTTTAACGACATCGTAAACGCAGACCTTACCAGAATGGCACGATGTTTCCATGGCATATCCTGCGATAGAACAACTAGAGGATGCACCATTACAAGTTCCCATATATATTGGGTCAGCAGTATGACCAAAATGCCAAATTCCTTCCATGTAGTCAGGTAAACCTGGAGGTGTTGGTAGGTGAAGTCTGCGGGTCGCTAGCATTTCACCTGGAGCCTCAAAGGCAACAGCTGGGGCACCAAAAGTTCTACCAATAAGAGACGCAAGGGAGCCACCTAATGAATGCCCTGTTAGCCATATGGCCGCATTTGGGTATTCCTCTAGGACAGTTCTGTATATATCCATCGCCACAGCATAATAACGATCATCACGTCTAATTTCTTTTTCGAGACAGGACTCATTACAAGTATTACTCTTGATATAGCAGTCGCATACTGGGGTCCACAGGTACGATACCCTAGCACAACAACATGAAAACAACAGATTATCATTAAGTTTATCCTTTGCTGTGGTTTCATCGTCACCGGAGCCAGGGATACCCTGAGCAGAGGTCCCCTTAATTGAAATTACGACGATGTTCTTGTCTCTGTTTGTAAATATATGGCCTCTTAATCCATTATCATCCCAACCAACGGAAATTGGAATTGATTCATTCCAAGGATCTGATACGTTTCTCCAATCGCCTGTATTCGGAAGATGAACGTATGCGTTTGAGGACATCAACGCTAAAGAGACCACAGTATCCCTATCTGTAACATTTGGCGCTAAGGTCACTCTATCTATCCATTGACCATTTATCTCAGATTGTGATTTCAACGTCAGGAGAGTTGAATGGAATGGAAATGTGTATGTAAATGGGTTTGTAGTTGCGTATTGGACATTACTTGTCCATAGATCCTCTTTCTGCTCTTCAGAGAGTAAGGAGACCCTTTCATCATATTCAAGTGCTGCCTGTAAAGCAAATTCTGGGGTTATATCTAGAATTTGGTATGCTTTGTAGTATTTACCCGTGCCGTGTCTGTGAATCTGAGTCAACGTAAAATGATCCATGGACAACGGCGCAAGTTGGGGAAGTTGAGTGGCTGTGGAGTGTCTGTAGATATAATATATTGGTATGAGAAGTGTGAGAGTATACAGTGGGTATAGATGTAACATTATGTGTTGTGTTATTGAACAGGGGAGTGACTTGTTGGTTATAAGAGATGCTGCTTTATCAAGAAACTGAAGAGGGTGTGCAATCACGTGATGGGATATTAAACTATTGGAAGAGAGTTTAAAGAGTGATTGTAAGTTGCAGATGAGGTAGTCATCAAGAGGGGGGGAAGTTTTAGAGTGGTTTAAGTATAGTTACATCTTTACGTCGTTTGTTTTGAGCGTAATGTGATACATTAGAGGGGGATAGAGGGGAATGAAGTAAGAATTAGTAAAACAAGAACTTTTGTAGCGACTATTAATTTATTAAGAAAATCTCATAGGATCTGTTTTACCAATACTTTGGTGGTTGGTTTTAAAAGTTACAGTGTATGAGATGTAATGTTTATTTTATAAGTAAATGATGGGAGGGGTGTATTAAAAAAATTACCAATTAAAGGCAAATTCAAGTTTGTTCTTCCCTAGTTGGTTTACCTTACAATGCAATTATTAATAAATAAATATGACGATTCAAATGTACTTGTAGAAGTGTGTGTGTTCATAAATATTGTGATTTTCCTTGGATATCTTTTTTATTTAATATAAAATATGTCAATATTTAATTTTTTAATACTGAAAAGTATAAAAATAACAAAATTTGTTTAAGAGTGAAACAATGTACTCAGTTGATATTGGGTAATATGTCGAATTTAATCTGTCGAAACTCTATCATCAAACCGATAAAATGACAAGGTGATAAATTTTTTTATTTATCATTGAATAGAATTGTACAACATTATCCGAGTACTACTGTAACATATATTTAACTGTCCAAATTGAAACGTATATAAGTGGCAGAAAATAACGACAATCGTTACAATGTCACACTTGATATATATTAATAGGAATGACATCTTCTAATAAACGCAATTACTCTCAACAAGGAGACTATATCTTAGACTTAAAAATTATGTTTTCAAACCACACCATAATATAAAGCCCTTACCTGTAAAGCAGCTGTAAGTAAGAGGACAGAATCAATACTACATTTTCTCAAACATAGACAGTGTACCTTCCATTTTTATATTACTCTAATGATGATACATATTTACTTCCAATTCTCTTATTAAGTAAACTTTCTGTCTTTCTTAAAATTGAGTGGCAAATTAGCCGCTAATTTTAACCGCTTTTCTATATAAGAAATACAAAATAAAAATAATACCCATTTTTGCAAATAACTAATATTTTAAACAGAGGACATCTGACTTTTAAATAAACCATGATTATCCATTTTCATTCGACAATTCTTTACTAACATAGTTTTGAATATTTATTTTAATATCGGTTCGAAGTTAATATACCTATATAACGGTATCTAACGGTATCAGTAGCCCAAAAGATATTAACTTATCTACTAATTACCATCGAGAGCTACCACTATCGTTTGGATCCGAAAATACCTTCTTAAACACTTTCCCACCGCTCTCTACTTAGATTTAAGAATGAGTTTACCTTCTACGTTGCAAAGAGAAAATTGTAACTAAAGAAGGAATACGACCTTCAAATGCAAAGTACCTTCTTTAGTTACGGCTTAAACTTGGTCTACTAAAAGGGAAGTTTCTTCCTATCCACCAACAAAAAGATATCAACAATTTTAAGGCCCTTAAATATTCAAGTTAATTTACCCTTCACATTTAACAATAGAAACACGTTCGAGTCTAAGTGTAACAAAGTCAAGATCAATCATAGAAAAAACAAAATACAAGTAGATTGAGAATATAAATTTTGTATTCTTCCCATTTGGTCTATTAACAAAATAGCAAAAAAATCATCAATGCTCTCTTTAAATGCTCTTCATATTTATTGTGACAATTCAATTCGAATTATCTGTTTTAGCTTTTACCTTGAGCTACTTTAACTTAACCAAATTATAACAGATCTCTTACTGCGTTATCTACCAGGAGATCATTTTTTTGGGGGGAAAATATCTGTTGGTCAATTTTACTGGCAAACAAATTTTTTTTTTGTTTTTGAATTCAAAATTTCGAACTAACATTAGTGAGAATCAAATTTAAGTTAACAACAAGTAAAAAACGCCGCAAAGATCCGCACAAGCTCGAACAAAACATAAAGCTAAAGAACTAATGAAGTTTATCGAGCAATCGTACGATTTGAATTACCCAATCTATGGGGCTCAATTCCTGAACAACGATATCTTACTTACTGCTGGGGGTGGTGGTGAATCGCATACAGATATCCCAAATAAAATCACTGCTTTACGTATCAATTTCGACAAGAAGAAGAAACCAATAAAGAGATTCCGTGAAATAACATTAGACTCTAACGACGACTCCCCAACAACTCTGGCAGTCGCCAACAATGGTACGGTTATTTTAATGGGTTGTAATGATAGCTCTCAAAAAATTAAAGTGACTAATGAAAATCATAACTTAAGAAAATTCATTTATGATAACGAACATTTGAAATTCATTGGTAGTACGGATTTAAATAAGGATTTTGACTATATGAAATTTACTTATCTTTCTCGTGATGGAAGTGTTGGTGCTGTGGCATCATCAAAGACTCCAACCATTATTAGAATCATTAATCCAACAGATTTATCTGAAACTTATGAAATTGATACAGGTAGAATTGTACGTGATATCAGTTTTTCTCCCGATGGTAAGATATTATGTTACATCACATCCTCATCATTAGAGGTCATCTCTATCGTTACTGGAAGATTCATCGTTCGTAAGACAGATTTCGATAATAACTGGATTCTTTCAAAGATAAGATTTATTGATCAAGACACTATCCTTGTTGCCACAACTGTAAAGGATGCTCCAGGTATTGTACTCTTTAAAGTGGGTCTAAAGAAAGGTAATGCTACTGTCCTAGTAACCAAGAAAATTAAGACCAATAAGAAGATAAATACAATTACTTCTATGGATGTTGATACGGCTGGCCAATTAGCAGTACTTTCAACTAATGATAATTCCCTCGAACTTTTTAAAATTAAGGATTTATCCTTAACAAAATCATTCAAATCAGTTCATAAATTTGGAATTACAAAAGTAGTCTTTTCTCCTGATTCAAATTTAATTGCAAGTGTTTCAGCAGCCAATACAGTCGATGTTATAAAACTACCACCTAATTTTGTAAATACCAAGTCCTGGTCCAGTTCAATCATGAACTTCTTTAAGAACGTTATCATAGTGGTCGCATTGGCAGCAGCAGCACAATACATATATGAAAATGATTTACATACCAAAACATTCAATTATTTCAATGCAACTTACAAGGAGTTCATGGAAAACAGAAAGTTACGTAAGAGAGACACATCAACATATTTCCAAATCAACGAAAATTCAATCTCTGGTGGCGATATTGTGCATCAGGTGACCAAGTCATTAGATACTGAAAACCAATCAATTGATACCAAAGGTTTTGTTACAACTACAAGGACACATGAAAAGACTTGGTTGGATGAGATTGAGGAGCCTTTATCATCTCATAAAGTATCTATCCTAGAACCAAAATCTCAGGAAACGATTGTTTCTAAGATTATAAATTCGCAAGTCAATGATAGAATTGAAGAAGTTCCCAAAATCCCAGAGGTCTCAACTACAGAGATTAGTAGGCAAACTTATGTACCTGCTGAATCAATTATTACCAGTGAACCTGTAGTACAATCTTTAGAAACTGTTATAGAATCGTTGGAATCTAGTTCTGAATATACAGTCAGCACTTCTATAATAGAAGAAGTCGTTGCTAGCTCCACTGAAGAAAACCCAGCAGTTGCACAAACAACATCAACTTTTGTACCTGTTACCACTAGCTCATCTGAAGTTTCTATTGCACCATGCACTACCACATCCAAAACTAATATTGAGCTTGAGCGACAATCTTTTAGCGACAGTAAGGAAAACTCTATTATTACTTCAGAGATCAACTCCCATATTACTGAGGAATTAAAACCAACTCACGATGAGATCACTGCTTCTGTCAATGCTGTCAAATCAAGTGAATCTGAAAGTGACACCGTTGTTGAGGTACCAATATCCGAAAAAATTGCCATTAATTCTAACATTGAAGCAGCTGCTTCTGAACCATCTATTTCTATTTTAACAACTGAGTCTAGTTCAAACACTTTATCTGAGACTATTGTTGAATCATCAAAGATTATTGATAGTTTCGATATATTAAGTGCCACAACTGCAGAGTCAGTTTCTTCCGAATCAATTTCTGAAATTGCATCAGATAGTGCTTCATCTCCTGCTGTCCAAATTACTTCTCTTTCATCTTCCGAAAATGCCATTTCTGCTAAAACTCCATCCTTGGTCATGTCATTGACTACAATTCAACGAGCTTCAGATTCCCAACAGAACAGAGAAATTAGAAAGAAGGTTACTATCGAAAACGTTGTCTATGAAGTTGTTTCCACAATTCCCTACGATGCAGAACTAACTGCAACGGTAGAAACATCCGTACCTAATGAAGTTTCTGTTTCTTCCGTTATTCAAACCATCTCTGTCCAAACCTCTTCCACAGTCTGTGAAATGTTGATATCTAGTCCAATAGAAACTACAACCATTAAAACATCTACTACTAAACCTATTTCAAACGGTTTACCTTCGGTGACAGAAATCGTCTCTGAATTTAATACAACCGAGGAAGTTACCACTATTATCGAAGAACATTCCTCTTTAACAATGGAAGACCCTGAAACTACTGAAACTGTTGTTAAAACAATGCAACAAAAACAAGTTGAACATGGAGGACAAATTCCAAAAGAACAACTTCAAGAAGGACAAGAACCAAAGGTTAAACTTGACAAGACAGTTACGGAAGCAATTGAAGAATCAGTCAAGGAACCAGTCAAGGAACCGGTCAAGGAACCAGTCAAGGAACCAGTCAAGGAACCAGTCAAGGAACCAGTCAAGGAACCAGTCAAGGAACCAGTCAAGGAACCAGTCAAGGAACCAGTCAAGGAATTAGTCAAGGAACCAGTCAAGGAATCAGTTAAGGAAGCAACTGAAGAACCAGTTAAGGAAGCAACTGAAGAAGCAACTGAAGAACCAATTAAGGAACCAACTGAAGAATCAATTAAGGAACCAACTGAAGAACAAATCAGAGAGCGAACTGAATCCGTTGTCGAAGCAGTTGTTGAACAAAAAATGGTTGAAGAAATCAGCACTACCGAAGTAGCTAAAACCAACATAGAAACTGATGTTAATTATGCTCATACAAAGGTGCAAGAACCTATTGTTAAGACCTCAAGCACTTTCGAAGAAGTTGTTCCGTCTGCTAATGCAGAAGTTACAGAGGAAACTCCAGTAACCTATCGACAACACGCCGAAGAATACCCTGTATACGAAATTGTTGAATCTACTCCGAATGGAGGAGAACAAGATAAAAACTCAAACAATGCTTATGTTGCACATGACGAACTATAAATAAAAACTCATTTTAATATTATCAAATAATATTTAGATTATACACTTAAATACATCTCATTATTGACCTTTTCTATTAAGATGATCTAGTAAATCTCCTGTTAGATCAGGATCAGTAAGCTCAGCATGACCATCTTCCTCCTTTTCTACCTCTATTAGAATGTTATTTTCACTGTCAATGACATCGTCGGGAGAAACGTCTTCGTCGCCTTTCTCTTTAGATCCCACTCTGTACTCTTTCGTTCTCTTTTTCGCCTGCTTTATCAAGATTCTAAACTGTTTATTGAACATTTTGCTCCAGCTGTCCTTTTCAAATTTATCATTCTTGAAATTAATCAATAGTTTCTTATACGGAACATCATTATCACTCTTCATTGTCATTAATCTACCAATGCTATTTGAGTTGTTATTAGTGTTACTTCTCTGTGTGGCTTCCCAACTCATTAACTGCCTTCTCAACTCACTCTCCTCCACTGGATTAATAGAGTCACAGAAATTACTATTCCATAGTACCTCATAGTAATTATACCTTGCAATCATATTTAGTTTAGTGCCATTTGTAGATAATCCTAATGCAGATAATTTTTGTTTGATTTGAGTAATGGACATGGACGATAGATCCAGTTTTGGTAATCTATGACGATCCGACGTCTTAGCAGAGTTCATATATCTATCCACGTATGAAATATCCTCCATTTCTCTCATCGGCTCTGTTCTAACAAAACTCTTTTCTAGTTTTATTTTCTTGTGGTGTGGTTCTGGAGATATTCTCTTTGGCTTCTTTCCCAGAGACTGTAAAGTTAAACATTCATCTAAATGAGACCGCTCTAGTATCTTAATCGGATAAAATTGTTCGCAAATAGGACACTGTCCCATCTTTGTATTCTTTGTATTTGCTTTCTCAAACATGGATTGTATGCTTTTTGGTGTGCTTTTCTCTCCAGATGTGTTATTTATAACGGGCAATCGTCTCTTTGTTGGTCTATTATCATTGCTAGAAACAATTTGAATATCATCTGATTCAGAATCTTCTATATCAGAACCCAATTCTATTATGGAGTTATCTCCTTTATAATTTTCAATTATTGGTTTAGATTCAGTTTTTAACTCCATCAGTATGTTCCTACGTACAGCTTTATAACTATTTACAATCTCATTAACTAAATACTCACTCCTTAACATAGATTCTCTTAACTCACTCAAACATAATGGACATTTGGATTGATTATTTATATATTCACGAATACAAATGGAACAAAATGTATGTCCACAAGGCGTCAGCACCGGTACTCGTAGAAAATCCTTACAAATATGACACCTTAGTAACGAATCAACCTGGGAGAGTCTTGGAATCTTCGTTTCTCGAAAGTCACTTGGATCTGATATTTGACGGTTCATGGGCAAAAGTTATTTTGTGGATAATATACGATTTCTAAACTGACTGTCAAAATTTCAATCCCAACTATTTATTACATAATTTTCATGTTGGTATTTTTCACGATGAGGTGACCCGGCTTTAAAATCATGATAGACTATTGAAACATACACAATATTTTAAGAGATTTGAAGTGTTTATACAACGTTTTTACTAAATGATTAATTTTGTTTTGCTATAAAAACAATATGTATATAATACATACATCTCTTCAGAGTTCATTCTTCATCAAGACCATCCAGCGGTTTGAAGTTGCAGATTTGAACTGTATTATATACACCAGTAGCCAAAAAATACCCAAAATTCAATAACTTATATACCCAATACCATCACAAAAATAAAAATAAAATGCAACAATCAACATTTCTTACCCTTTGATCCCAATGAGAAATCCGGTTTCTCATTTGAGTTTGTTTCTGTCTGATTAATATTTTCAGTGGCTCTTTTCCAAACAGAGATCACATCGACACCAAATAATCCACTACAGGATAATTTAGATCTAACCGCTTCTGCATTGGAATTGTTATCTTGAGTAGAGTTACTGTCGAACTTGACGGGAGAAAATTTCTTAATCATTGTAGAACCACCTGGCGTGGCAATGACACTCGATTGTTTACCCAAGGCCTTAAAGATAGGGGAAGAATAAATGTCCTCAAACAAATGAGATGGAGTTTGCCATTTCTTCATCATGGATTCGTTATCCTTCGGCGTTGTCATAAATCTTAGAGGGGTTCTTTCAATGCCCTGTGGTCCCTTCAATTCAGGTGTCTTTAATAGACTGAGTTGTTGGTCATTTGTTGTTGTAGTTGCCGAGGGTAAAAGTTGTGGCAATTTTTCGTTTGGATTACTATGAAATGGTTCCATTAATGAATTTGGTTCATTTCTGAAAGGTCTCGGTGATAATTCTTCAAAACTGGAGTTGAATGAACATATATATCTCTTTAGGTTTTGTTGTGACTTGGAGAAATTCTGTGGCGTAGAGTCTAAGATATTTTGATTGAAATCATGCATCGTTGATAAGAAATCCTTAGAGGCTGGTGTGGCCAAGGGATCATGAACTGGTTGGAAACCCAATGTAGTCTGTGCTCTCTTCATAGGGTAAGGTAAACCTAACATTGAGAATTGTTCATTCTTTGTAAACTCAGAGAATGAGACACTATGTGGATCCCTATCATCATCGTTATTATTTGAATTGGAGTCAGAAACCTGGATTCTGGGGATACCAAATTCGTTGATTGAGGTCTCTCTACTGTTTTTACTAAATGGTGTTCCTTGAGAAACAATATTGTTGTTGCCATCAAAATCCATACTATCATCGTTAGAATAATTCTCATTCTCAGTGACGAAATATTGTTCAATATTAGTTAATCTCTGGCGAATACTGTCGTATCCACCTAATTCGCCTTTGAAAAATTTTGGTGTAGAGACATGTTTCACTTCCCAAAAATGGCCTTTACCATCGGAAGACTTTTCAGTTTTTATAAAGGCCTCATTAAGAGAGAGATTGTGTCTTATAGAGTTTTGCCAACTAGCATCCTTTGGCTTGTAAAAGGTAAAATGAGTAGTGATCCAATGGTAAATTTGAGACAATGTCAACTTCCCATCTGGGGATTGTAAGATAGCCAAACAAATAAGGATAGCATACGAGTAAGGTGGCTTCTTATTTAATTCGTCGTTCAATTTCCGTTTCTCTAGGGACTTTAAAATTTCATCTAATGAAAGGTTCCCATTAGAACGTGGACAACCTTCTGATCTTTGTCTCTTCGCAGTTGGAGCAATTGGTGAGGAGTGTAACGGGGAGAGTGGTTCCTTCCCGTCTATAGTAGAACTATTTCTAACTTTACCTTTGTTCTTGCGTATGGTAGAGTTTGGGGGAGTAATAATTTCATTGGATGTATTAACCGCATCATTTTCAAAATCCATCTGGTCATCTAATAATCTTTTATTGATATTTCTGCTGACAAAATATGGTGGAGCATTTATGGTTAAATCATAAGCAGGAGTAATGTCCCCATTCATAGTAAACGTATTAATCTTAAACTTTCTTATAATGGCAGGAAAAAAGATATTGATAATCAGGAAATCCAAAAAAAAGATTCCTATAATATAGTTCTTGATCTAAAAATATACTTGGTACCTTCCGTAAGACCCTATATCCCTCTCGTATCAATGTAAATTTATGCTAGTATATATATACCGTCGAGAAAGGACGCGTCAACGGTTACTCAAAACGGAAGAAACAACAGATAGAGATGATACCCACTTAACTATAATTAATCTGAAACCAAGAGACACGGTCCTCTCACCTTAGATGATCCCGTTAAAGTAACAGACTTGATACTTAAGCAAATCCTCGAACCAGTTTTCAGTTCAAAATTTCGCGTCTGCAATTTAATCTCTGCGCCAAAATAGTGAAAAGAAAAATTGACGAGACAAAAAAAACAACACGTTGGATTCTCGCGTCGCGTTTTTTTTTTTTGGAAATATTTTTGAAACGGAGTTTCGTGTCAGTCACGTGATTAGTGCATACTGTCCCTACAGATTAGCATATCTGGGCAGAGATAAGGTTAGTTTAGGATCCCTGCAGATGAAGGTGGGGTTTATTTGGGCCCATCTGCTGACCTGATTGGGAAAGACAAGGGAGGGGGGTAGATGAGTCCGTGGGCGAGTCATATGAGATGAGGTGGTTGTATCTATCTGGGGACAGAGATTCCTGCAATTAGTTAAGTGGCATAGGACCCTGTTGCCTCGTCTTGTTTCAAAAAACTGAGGTTAGTCAGTGCTTGCACATCCACGGCAACCACAATGTACACATTGTTTAAACGTAACCGTAGTACCCTTCTTTTCGGCCTCTGCTTCTAATTGTGCCCTTGGTACTCTACAGATACAGGTAGTACCATGATTAGATTCGATATTCTGAATACATCTCAAGCAACATAACTTTTCATAACCCTTTTTCCTCCATTTGGCGATCAGATTCTTGTCTGCGTATTTCTCCTTGATTAGCCAATTATAAAGCTCCTGAGAGATCAACTTTCTCTTGTAAAAAAGTTTGTATACGTACATAGACCGTTCGTGGTGAATTTGCATAATCTTCCATAGATTCTCATTTGCCTTTGCGGAGACCTTGGAGACCTTAGAGTTCTGAACATCCTTTAACCTGAGATCAAAATCAATCAGAGTTGGCTTAATTTTGTCAAAACCTTCCGGGGCAGGTTTGGTCCTCTTTGTCATAATTCTAGCCATCTTGTAAAAACAACGAAATTACGTTTCTTGATTGCCTTTTTGCCACTTATTGACTAAGTAAACAAACTCATTATAATTTTTCATTTGAATAAATAGAAGTGAAAATTTCATGTTGGAATTTTCTGTGTGGGTGCGTGCATCTGCCACCTATAGCAGAAAAAAAAAAGACCAAAAAAACGACACCAGCAGGATTTGAACCAGCGCGGGCATAACCCAAGAGATAACCGAAAATTCTCATAGAAAACTTGATTCGAGTCTCTCGCCTTAACCACTCGGCCATAGTGCCAGGAAATATTAAGAGATTCTTTTGCATTGATTTAGCTAAGTCAATGAACAACATTATACTTTCAAATATACTGCTTGGTTCTACTTGAAAAAGGCTATAATTTGGCCTAGGGCACATGTTATTTAAGGAATAATTGACTCCGATAGGTTTTAATAAAGATTCAACTAAATACGAGTCAAAACAGTCCGTTTGGAAATTAATTACAGATTACTTAATTGAACATTCTTGCAAGATTGGAATTATGCTCTTAACGGAAATTGCTAAATAAATTAGGTCGTTCTGAAACGTATAAATATCGACATACTTTATTGGATATTTCTGTCGGAAATGATCGTATGAGATGTAGGTAGATAGCCGTGAGTAAAGTAAGTTTTGTTCATTATAATTATTCTGTAATTGTTTGGATTCCATTGTTATTTGTAAAGGTTTTATTTTATTTGTATACGAATTATACTTAGATTTCTCCTC
>JAJMCG010000130.1:0-29150 GCA_030572895.1 Jamesozyma jinghongensis
GTGGTACCACTATGTTCCCAGGTATCGCTGAAAGAATGCAAAAGGAAATCACTGCCTTGGCTCCATCTTCTATGAAGGTCAAGATCATTGCCCCACCAGAAAGAAAGTACTCTGTCTGGATTGGTGGTTCTATCTTGGCTTCTTTAACTACTTTCCAACAAATGTGGATCTCTAAGCAAGAATACGACGAAAGTGGTCCATCAATTGTTCACCACAAGTGTTTCTAAGGGAATCAACAAAAAAATCATCCAATATATATCTTTTTTATGTCTCAATTATATATATATATATTTTTATGTCCCCCCATCTAATCAGTTGTTTTGCAACTGGTTGGAATTAAATTAATAAAGATTTTACGTATCTATCCTCCTCCTCTTCCTCTTATCTCATTTATTAAAATTCATTGATATTTTTGTATGTTATTATTTTTATATATACATGCTTATATTTATCTACATGATTGAATATTGAATTTACAATCAAAATTGCTCCGATGGAACAACCCGTTTAATGCTTCTTAATTTGTTCAAAAACTCTTTATGTTTCGACTCTATGCTATCCCAATTATTTACATCATTGCGAGGTGTCATTAAATAACTTTTCATGAAATATCCATATTTAATGTTCAATCCATGTAATCTCTCCTCAAGGTTTTCGACACCATTCAAATATTTATCCAAACTCTTCATAATAATAAAATAATTTTCAGATTCTAAATATAATGTGGGTTGAAATGATTTTGGATCTTGTTTTTTTTGCTTCAAGAGCCAAGAATCATCAGAAATCAAAGTTTCTTTCTTTAATCGATTCAATAATCTGTACTTGTGGATTAAGTTATACCCATGGATTAATGTGCTATTCACAATTTTCATCCCATATTCAATTGTATTTCCATTGTTAAATAATGCAACCACAGCCTCATTCCATGTATTGTTATTTAGGACCATTTTATTGGAAGTTATCCTTTCTATCCACGTTGGTAATTCCTCTACATTTCTAGTATTTACAAGGTGTCGTATCTTATAGTTAAAGATGCCAATAAATAATGAATCCAATTTTTTATTTCTAACGGTACTGGAAGGTAACTTATTATACCTCTCCAACTGACTCCAAATGTTATTAAAAATAATGTCAAAATCGTCCCATTCGTCAAGCTCGGCAAATAGAACACAAAGAGATCTCATCATTATAAGCTTGTTGTTTACAGAAACAATATCTTTATCATAAAACAAAGTATTATATCGATTTAAAATCTCTAAAGCTCTTCTTGGATTATAAACCTTTGCGACTGTTCTCACTGCCCACGCCATAACTGATGGATGAAATTTATTACCTCTGATATGTAAACTACCATTTGCAGCATTTTCCATAATCTTGTTAACCAAATCAATGGATTTGGTTAATTCTTCTTTCTTGGACATTTGTTCCCTGAACGTAGCCTTAACAATATAGTACAAAATCTTGGAACTTATTTGAATCTTCTTGTTAGTCATCAAGTTGTAGAGCTTAAAAGTACCTTCGTGGTTTGAATTTTTGTCAAAAGCAGCCATTAGTACTTCAAAATGAGATGTTTTAGCTTTTACATTAGGATCTTCTATCAATTCATATAATACATTTTCTGCACCTTTCGTACCCTCTTGTGATGCTAACAGATATTTCATTAATACTTCATAAAATTCTGAATCAGTCTTCATATTTAGCTGAATAACTGTGTTGAATATTCTTTCACATTCTTTTAATTCACCCATCTTCAGATGTGCAGTGATTGCCTTCGAATAAATTGACACTAAAGTTGGGTTCTCAGTAATATAAGGAAGTTTTGAGTATTTCTTAAAGATATGAAGAGCCTCTGAATACATTTGACTCTCAATGTAAACATTCATTAAAGACGACACGGTCAATGGAGTAGGGCGTATATCATAATGGTCATTCATAATGGTAAAGATTTCCTTGGCGATTAAATGATTTGTGAACCTTGAACACATTTGAATCAAGATTGCGAAATGGCTCTCTATAATCGGTACTTTACCTTCTTCAGTCATCTTTTTCAGTAGTCGCAGTGCACCGTCCATACTGTTCATTTTACTATATACTTGGAACATAATAGTATATGTATGTTGAGACGGTTGGATAGAGTATTTTTCAAATAATTGAAACTGTTCGAAACATTTGAAAACATCGTTAGATTTATAGTGACATAGTAATAACGATTGTAGGATAGAATATGTTGGAATCATGCCTCTTCTTAAGAATTGGGCATACAGCTTTTCCACACTTGTAAGATCACCGCGTTGTGCCATTGTATACATAATGATCTCATAATGGTGGATGTTTGGTAATTTTCCGATTCCAAACAATGCATCAAATTGATTCTTCAAAGCTTTCCATGAGAAAGTCTTCGAATGAGCCAGTAATAAATAATCAAATTGTTTTAAATTATCATGAGCGTCTGGGTACTGTTCATAAACAAATGTAATTTTATCAAACTTACCCAAGTAATTGTAAGCTCTCATTATTTCAGTAAGATCTGTTTTAAGGACTGGTAAATGATTCTTAACTTTATAACCCCACAATTTCTCTATCATATTAAAATCTTTACGGTAGCCAGATAAGTATATCAAAGTAGTTGTCATCTGAGAAGCTGACGATGCACCAGTTATTCGTTTAATCTTATTTAAACAAGTCTCTAGATATGTGTATGGATCTTCCTTATCTTTGCTTATCCTGTAGAGATGTTCTAGTACGGGACTTAATATCTTTTTATCCTTCATATAGTTTGTATATTCACAGGACCCATTCAACAACAACATCCATTTGCACCATTTCGTTAAGGGTTCCCAATCCTGAATGAAAGAGTTCTTAGTCTTGGTAGATTCCGTTAGAGATATAAACAATGATGTTATTATGTTCATCACTCTAATTTTGTTCATTACAGACAACTGGGATATTATCTCCTTCATCATTAGATCGAGATTTAGAGACTGCTTAGTTCGGAGCATTGAATTTAAAAATATAATCAATTCCTTCGTGGAGACATCATCCTTCAATCTTCCCAGATTACCGTTAGTCTTATTAATTGGATAAAATAAGAATCGTTTCCCAAATTTCACCAAGTTTGTATAATCCTTATGTCCATTGAGAAAGTAGAACAAATATTTCCTCTCGTGAAGTTCCGGGATAGGACAGCTAGGGTTTAGAAAATAGTTCGAAAGTACCAATGAATCTGATTTTTTCCAGGGAACGTTAAAATTGTTATTATTCAGTAATCGTAGGGGTTTTGAGGACCGCTGCAGCTTCTTGTCCAGCTCCTGATAATGTTTTATTACTGGTGTAGCATATTTTCGCATGGCCTATAAAAAAAAATGAAAGTTATAAACAGGTAATTCAGGCAATGGGTGCACTAGTGTGCTAGTGTTTCAATTCAGTAGAAGAATGGCCTTGGTAACGGGTATGTCTCTCTGTTTCCGGTTTGTTGTTTCCCTCGTTCGACACCTATAGTAGTTGTTATTTGGTTAAAAGACGAGCACTTATTTGCTGAGAAAACGCAACCCGGCTCAAAAGTGCAACATGAAAATTTTTGATAGTGAAACTAGCTCATCGCATAAAAAGAGAAGCTGTTAAAAGGACTTTTAGACCCATTTAGAGAAATATCAAGCATTTGAGAAGTAAGTAATCCAGAAATGGCTACAGGAAAGCAGCAATTAAACCGAAAAAAGTTCACGAGGGAGTATAAGGTTCGGGAAATCCAGAAAAGTATCACCAAGAAGACCAGATTAAGAAAAGGTTACCTCAAGGCTCTGAAGGAGGAAGGCTACGAAGTCCCTCAATATAATCCTAACCAAAGTGCAAAGATAAATGTCAGAGAACGTAGGCAACAGCGTCTTGTGGAGGGTAAGAAGAAGCTGGACGAAAAGAAAGAGATCAAGAGAGAGAGAAAGAAGACACAAAAGGAACAAGCCGAGGAGAGAAGAAGAATACAGTTTGATAGAATCAAAGAATCTAAGGCTAAGCATGTGCAACGTGAGAAGAGATCAGAAAGATTAACGCAGAAAACTAGAACTGGTCAACCACTGATGGGTCCCAAAATTGAGGATTTGTTAGACAAGATCAAGAATGATGATACGTACACCAGATAGCTTGAGAGCACAAAATGTGTCCTTTTGATATTATTTACCAATTTTATTTACAGGGTTGTATATATATATATATATTATTTGTACATTAAATCTTTACGGCTACTGTTTCATTATTTCTTCTCTTGTTGTGCCTTTGCAAACTTTTGCATTAATTCCTTTTGAACGTTAGCTGGAGTTGGCGCATAATGGCTAAATTCCAGTGAAAATTCTCCCTTACCTTGAGTAGATGCTCTTAAAGAGGTAACAAACCCAAACATAGAACTTAATGGACACTCTGCCTTCAAAGTAAATTCGTCGTGGTTATTTTCGGTATCTTGGATGACAGCTTGTAGTTTATTTAATAAACTGATAACATTACCTTGGAACTCATTTGGCGAAGTAACTGAGACGTTCATAATTGGTTCTAAAATGACAGGCTTGGAATTCAAGAAAGCGTTACGGAAGGCAGCTTGCGTGGCAGTCTTGAAAGCCAATTCGTTGGAATCGACCGCGTGAATAGCACCATCGTTGATCAGCATTTTGACGTTTAACACCTTGTGACCAACTAATGGACCCTTTTCACAGGCTTCTTCGAAACCCTTTTGACAGGCAGCCAAGAATTTTTCTGGGATAGCACCACCAACAATAGCGGTTTCAAAGGTGTTGACCTTGTTTTCACCCTCAATTGGGGACAAAGTACCCATGACTCTACCAAATTGACCAGCACCACCAGATTGTTTTTTGTGTGTGTAATCGAAGTCGGATGGCATTTGGATGGATTCTCTGTAAGATACTTGCGGTTTACCTGTGACACATTCTACATTATATTCACGTCTCATTCTCTCAACATAAATTTCTAAATGCAATTCGCCCATACCAGAAATAATTGTTTCCTTGGATTCAGGATCAAACGAAACCTTAAATGTTGGATCCTCCTTTTGGAAACGATTTAATGCCTTTGAGAAATTTGCAGAATCTTTACTCTTTGGATGAATTGAAAGTGATACCACAGCATCTGGAACAAACATTGACGACATCGAATATTGAACAGCGCCATCAGTGAAGGTGTTACCAGAGGCACAGTCGATACCGAAGGTAGCACAAATTTCACCAGAACCAACTTCGTTAACATCTTCCATATCGTTGGAGTGCATTCTTACTAATCTTGAGACCTTGACCTTCTTACCGGTTTGGACATTTGTAATGAAATTACCCTTTCTTAGACGACCTTGATAGACACGGATATAGGTTAATTGACCGTATTGGCCTTCTTCTAGCTTGAACGCTAAACCGACAAATGGCTTGGTAACCGATGGGACTAAATCAACTGGCTTTTCATCATGAGCAACATCTAAAGCTGTGTTCAGAATTTCAGATGGATTTGGTAAGTAATCGACAATAGCATCTAGGACAGGTTGAATACCAGTGTTAGCCAAAGCAGAACCCATCAAGACAGGTGAGAATTTTCTAGCAATTGTAGCTCTACGGATAGCGCTCTTAATTTCAGGGATAGTAGGTTCCTTCTCCTCCAAGAATATTTCAGCCATTTCATCATCAACATCAGCCAAAGTTTCAATCAACATTTGTCTCCTTTCCCGGGCCAAGTCCACTAAATCTTCTGGAATTGGACCTTTCTCAATAATTTCACCATTATCACCCTTGTTATAAACAGCTTCGTTCTCAATTAAGTCAACTACACCCTTTAAGTTATTTTCAGCGCCAATTGGAATTTGAACAGCAGCTGCTGGGATCTTTAACTTTTCGTTTAATTGGGCGATGGCACGGAATGGATCAGAGCCCATACGGTCCATCTTGTTGATGAAAGTAACTCTTGGAACATTATATCTACGCATTTGATTGTCGACAGTAACAGTTTGTGATTGAACACCAGAAACAGCACAGACAACCAGGACGGCACCATCCAAAACTCTCAAGGCACGTTCGACTTCAATAGTAAAATCAATATGGCCCGGGGTATCAATCAAATTAAACTGATAGTTTGAGTTGTCCTTATCCCAAGAACAATAGGTGGCAGCAGATTGAATTGTAATACCCTTTTCTCTTTCCAAATCCATGGAATCCATCTTAGCACCAACATTATCACGACCTCTCACTTCGTGAATAGCCTTGATTCTACCTGTGTAATATAGAACACGCTCGGTGAAAGTAGTTTTACCTGAATCAATATGGGCTGAGATACCAATGTTTCTCAGCTTCCTAGCAGATTGAATATCTTCTGGTGTCAACTCTTTCGTAATCTCGTCAATAACCTTCTTTTCTTCCTCGTATTCTGAGTTTATCTTAGTCGTCAGATGGAATTTACGTTTGGCTGGAGTCTGCAAGCTCGAGGGGGTTATAATTCTCTTCGTGAACAAGGTCCTGTTAATGCAACTCTGGGGAGCCATAACAGATCCCATACGAAGCATATTTGCATTTCTAGGTAATAGCAGCATTCTGAAATCTAAGTCACTTGCTTGGAGCTCTAATTTCAGACACAGTTGCCTCTGTTATTCTATAAAGTCTGTTTATACCTATTAATGAAATATTTTTCCCGTTTCAAATTCGATATATCCACTCCGAAACAAAATGATAAAATGTTAGTTGTTGAAAAAAAATATATATATTTATCAATTATCTATTAATTATCTACTTTACAACTTGGGGAGTGTCTGTGGGCCCATGATGACTGTCTTAACCACTTTGTTATTTTTGTCTGCATTATATTCGTAGGCCTTAAGGGCCTCCTCAAAAGAGAACCGCTTTGTGATAAGTGCCTTCATGTTTACTTTACCGTAGGCAATCAGGTCCACCGCCTCCTTGTAATCACCCTGGCTATATCTGAAAGATCCTTTGACAGTGACCTCCTTGATACAAACTAGACTCATCGGGATATTAATGTTATCCTCACCCATTCCAACCTCAACGAAGAATCCGCCGCTTTTAACCGCAGTTAAACCAGCTCTTATACATTGTTGACTACCGGTACACTCTAGAATAATATCGGGGCTGTTACCACTTAAAATTCTCTTGATTTCTTGGGAAACGGTTTCCTCGTCGTCAGATGGTAGGCAATTGGTATTTAATACCGCAGTAGCACCAAAATGCTCTTGCGCTCTAGCCAACTTATCGTCAGATCTGCCAACAAATATTACTTGAATAGCACCAAAAGCCTTGGCCACTGCACCACAGAGTAAACCGATGGGACCAGCACCGAAAACAACAACTTTGCTGGCAAATCTCGTACCGCCAAGCTTATTAGCATGCACACCTACGGCAAGAGGCTCGACAGCAGCAGCTTCCTCGAAGGCGATTCCTTCAGGAATCTTGTAGACAAAATCTTCAGGTGCCAAATAGTATTGAACTAGGGTACCATCGACAGGTGGACAAGCAGCAAACGCCATATGAGGACATAGATTATAATGACCGGATTTGGTCTCCTCAGAATATCTACTTGGCACACCAGGTTCAATCGCAACATGGTCACCTACTTGAACATTAGCTACTCTGTTTCCAACCTCTACAATTATACCACTTGATTCATGTCCTAGGACCATTGGGGCACGGACTACAAAGGGTCCAATAGAACCATGTTTGTAGAAATGGATGTCGGAACCACAGATACCAGTGGCTTTGATCTGTACTTTCACTTGGTGTGGATCTTTTAGAATAGGAATAGGTCTATCCTGAAACGCTATTTCATCTTTCTTGACCAACACCACTGCTTTTTGCATCATTTTTGCTATGGCTGCCTGTATTTCTCATCTTGTTGCAAGGAACTTTTACTACTAAAGGTTACTCAAAAATATATCAAAAGGTAAAAATTTAACAAAAAAATTCCCATTTGATGATTTAACTGCCACTATTACATCTATTTATCAATTTAAGAAATAAGAAAAGTTTTAATGGGGCTAATTGTAAATTTTCAACTTGTATTATTTCATTTATATATAAAAGTACCAATTTATTACTTGAACAAATATCATCATATTAAAACATACATAATTTTAAAATAAAATATTCCTCGTTAAATAATTAAAAATTCTGTTCTGGTATGTTAATCTATTCTATTATTTTTTTATGGCTGTCACATAATTTGAACCGTCTACGTTGCTGTCTACCTTAAGGATATTATGTATCTCCATTAAGATACCCTCAATGTCTCTGGAATCACATGAAACACCTTCATCCAGTCTAATGGCCCTAGGGAACTTCTTTTTTGAATCTGTTGATGTATCTGCTGTAGAAAATCTTGGTTTGTTTTCCAACATGAATAATTCGTTCCGAACTTGGTGAATCATTGGATATGCAGGAGACTTTGTAATGACGTGATCTTCATTTGAAAAATGTACATAGAATTGAATCTTATTATTACCATTATGTGAGACATTCTTTAATTCAATGATTAATTTTATCTTTGTACCCGAGGATTCGTTGTTGTACATGATATGGTATTCTGTTAAGTTATGCATTCCAATATTCACAGTGGTAAAACTTTTACCAACACTCTCCCTTCTCTCATTTATAATCTGTTCAAGTGCAATGAACAGGGACGAAGTAAACTGTAAGTAATTGAAGATGAAATGATAATCATAGTTGCCGCTATTTATGAACGGTTGAATGATATGTTGTGGATTAGAATCCGATAATTGAACGGTCAAATTTTTAACCATTTGTTCACTGGTGATGATATTTATAGTACAGTCTTGATTAACATCGTTACTCTTTCCCAAATAATTGAAAGAAATTTCATTGGGCTTTAATGCAACGATCTTGAAGGATTCAGATGCAAAATTTTTATGTAACCTTTCGACAACATCAGTAAGTACCACTAATTGCATCAATTTTTGTCTAAATTTGGTCAAGTACTGAATAATCTGGCTTAGGCTCTTGAATTTTTCAGATAAATAGAATGCTAATGAATCACCATTAACAAAATGAATCAATAGCTCATCGCATTGAACTTGCTTAATCATCGTGTCTCTCTTAAATTTTGCGTAAAGTTTAATTTCTGAATTCGTATAATCAATTCTCATGAACATTGAGCTATCAAGTATACCATTGAGGGCTTTTGAACCTTCTAAAAATGATTCTAATTCCAACGTGATAATTGAAGAATATTCTTCTTCATTTGATGTTAAAGAATGTGATTCGGCTGATTCTAATGAAGCTAAAGTCGATGTATCCTTATCATGAACAACATAACTTGGAATATCGTTTGTGATTACTTCTAGCGAACAAATTCTGTTACCAATCTTTAATTCATTTAGGGAATCGATTAACATATGGTTGACAATCCTATGTAAAATAGTCTTCTGTAGGGACATAATCTTCTGATAATTCATGCTCTCTAATTTGGAAGAAGTAATGGACGATATATCCAAGTATTTCAATTCCCATTTACCCTTAACGGAGACTATCTTACCAATACGTTTCTCGATGATACACGATGAATTTGATGAGATGATTGTAAGGATAAGATACCAATTTACCGGCCATTTTGGTAGACAGATGAACAGGTCATTTTGTAATAGATTACCTAATTGAGTATTTGATAGGTCCAATTGTGTTGGTATCAATTTATTTAATTTCACAGCATTACTACAAACCCAACCTGTCTTTTCGAACATGTTACGTAACACATGTGTGATTTTATCCAATTTAAGCTTTTGTAAAATCTTCATCAAATCAACTGTTTTTTCGGTTCTATTGATTTGTTGTGTGTATTCCAGTAATAAGGGAGTTGGGTTCTTAAAATATAATACACCTGTTATTAAATCAACTTTCAATTGAATTGGTGCTGTAGAGATACAAGTTGTTGGTAATTGGAACAGTAATACATCAGATGAATCTTCATCTTCTTGGAAGATACCAGTAGATAATAATTCCATCTTGACGATGTTTGCGTGGTTGAACATAATTTCATCCAGAATAGTTTCAACATTACCCAAGATATTATTATAGATTAATGGCATCCCCTTGAATTTGTTAATAAAATCATTATGGCTATTAACATCTGAATGTGTATCATCGATTTTATCGTTTTTATTATCAGATGTTGTCATAAAAGCATCGTTTTTATTTTTATGATTGTTGAAAAGATTATTATCCCATCTTAAAATTAAGCTCTCCGTCTTCCTATCGACACCAATGGTAAACTTACCTTTATTCCCTGTCTTACCATTTATCCAATATCTACCTGAGATTATACTTTTCTTTGAATCATAAGCATGAACTAAATCACCTGCGGAGAATTTACCCTGGTTCTCTAACGTTAACAATTCAATGTTCACCATGTATAATTTCAAGGTTAATACATATTTATGCAAGAATTGGTAAAGTAAGAAAAGCGGCTTCTTATCCATATTCTTATAGAGAATTTCGTTGATGAGTTTCTCTAATCGCAGTTTATTCAATGGTAAGCTTTGATCTGTGGTAAATAAAATATTCAAATCAACAAAAAAGAATGGAGAATGGCGGTCAATGGTTGATAATTGGATCTCAAATTCGTTAGCCACAGTGATATATATTCTACCATTTTTCACATAATAGTTACTAAATTGAGGTGGAAGGTCCATAAGCGCCATCTTGATCGAAACTATCAAATTTAAATCCTGGAGTCTCTTCAGTATGAGCACGGGTGGTACATTAACGTTTGCTCCACCTGTTGAGTCTGCGTTTGGCGTTAGGTAATGCGTTGGTAAGTTCGGTCTTCCGAGACTCAAGACCTCAAGAGCAGTCACTAAATCGGCATTTGGTAATTTTGCGTTTGTCATGGAGTTTAGACTTCCTTTAATAGCCCAAATACAGTTATTAACCGACATGTTTGTTGTCCGGAACCAGTTCAAAAGGTCAATCATAATATTGAAATTGTTCTGTTTTATGGTTCTGGTCCATTTGATCAGCACATATAGCTTCAAAAACTGGTTTCTCAAGTAGATTATCAATTGTAAGAATCTCATCTTCTTGAAAGAGACCCCATTTAACTGGTTATCTGGATCTGTATGCAGATTGGTTTTCATGTACTGTGATATCTCTTTGATAGTGAATATGGTCAGATTTCTTATAATCAGAGAGAGAGGCGTCTGATTGATCTGTACGTGAGGTATTGGAGGCGGTGGTATTGTGTTGGGCTCATTTATATGATCAGGCACCGTGGCCACGGGACTCTTAAGTTGGTTATTCACTTGACCCATGGAATGGTCCAGACCAGGTTGTTTTTCAAAGTCGTGGACATCACCATGGGGCATTTGCGGGTCATTAAGCATCTTTGTCGTGTCTATTTCAGTGGTCATTGTTCGTAGTGGTTTGTTTCCTCTGAAGACAGCTGGTGATTTGAGCGTAAAAATAATGCAAACAAAAATAGTATAAGACTAGCGTCCGCAATGAGGATGTTATACTAAACAAAGGATATTCTGATAATGTAAACACGGCCTTATTGTTTCACTATACACTGTCTATAACGAGGAAGTTTGTCTCTCTGTTTCAACTTTTCAAGTAAAGAAATCGATTTTTTTAAGTCCTTGTCCGTTGAAAAGTACAGTTTTCATATTGGGATGCATTGGAGCATTAAACGGTACTGATAAGTAAGTCAGAGCACTAAAAGCGGGTAAAAATGGTGTTTATGCACATGGATAGTGATCTAGATAACAAAGGGGATGATTTCCCAGGTAATGATTGTGCTGTGACTCGGAGTTCTGGAGACAATGTGCTTATTTGCAACTTCAATCAAGATAACAACAGCAGGTATAAATACGGCAGTGATGCTGCCTCGAGTGAGATGGCGGTTCCCATCTTTCTCAAGAGTGCTCCAGCAGGGCCCCAAGTTTCTGAGATAAACTCTCTGAACAATAATGTGGTCGAGAGACATGTCGAGAGTACCAATAAAGTGTCTCCTATTGCTCCCCTATATCAGCAGAGAAGCAAGGAGGCTACCCCAAGTAAGAAATCATTCTACGATAACGTGATATCAACGTTTACTCATAACAAGGAACCGAGTACTGAATCCTCAGTGCCCCTTATTGAGTATGCTGCTCAGGAAAGTGATAATATCTTTCATAGTGTCTTTAAATTGGTGCCCTTAAACGAGAGACTCATTAACGAATTTCAATGCAATTTGAATAGAGATGGGCCATATCAAGGTACGCTTTATGTTTCGGACAACCATCTCAGCTTTAACTCGAACATTCTTAATTGGTTGGCTCAGATCCAGATCCCATTTAATGATGTATTGAATCTCGAGAGGGATCCCGATTTCGATGATGAGATTGTCATCGAGACACAATTAGGTAGGACCAAGTTTAGTGGATTTGATAATATCGAGGAAGCCTTTAGTGTGATAAAGAGTATTGTCACCCAGAGATCTCAGAGACGATTAGAGTTATCTGTCATTGCTGGTAAATCATTTTCTAAACGTAGTGGCTCAAGGGGATCAGACATGATTAATTATTCAATCGGATTGAACCCAACGGTATCCATGAATAATCGCAGCGCGGGCAACAATAAATCAACAATTAAAATGATACGAAACTTGCTCGAGGATACAAATGATCCTCTTATTGAAAATGCGATTCATTCAATAGACGACTCATCCTCCGTTTCAGGAACCCCATCCTTGAAAGCCAAAGAACCAAGCAAAGTTCCAATTTATAAGTTGAAACCCACTTCAAATTTCAAATTCGATGGACCCTATATTCATGGCAACACACCGTTAACGACACCGATCCCAAATGGACCTGAGAACGAATATATACTAAAGGAGATTGTAGTGAAATGTCCTCCAGCTTTGCTATTTCAGATCTTATTCGATGGGGCCTTCCTTAAGGAGTTTTTAAGTGGTCAGGACTCCTCTAATTTCACTGACATCGCTGCTTTTGACGAGGATAAAGTCCCTAGTAGAACTTATTCCTATGAGAAGGCGTTGAATTATCCAGTAGGACCCAAGAATACAAGATGTGAAGTTGAGGAGACAGTGGTACACTGGGTTGCAGATGATTATGTGGAGGTGATCAATGTGACAAGAACACCTAATGTTCCTAGTGGCAATGTCTTTTCTACAAAGACAAGATATGTGATTCAATGGGATGGTACCTCTGAATGTATGTTACGGATGTCATATTGGGTTGAATGGACAGGTAGTTCGTGGATTAAAAAGATGGTGGAGAAAAGTGTTAGAAGTGGACTAGTGGATTCCACAGTTGATTTTGTCAAACAAATGGAGAAATACATCGATGAGAATACTGAGGTAGATTATATAGAGGGTAATAGTGAAGCTATTGTCTCCACTCAAGTGAAGCAATTTGAGACTACTATCAAGACAGTGGTTGATGAAAAGGAGCTAATGAAGGATAAGTTTGAGCAAGAACAAAAACTAATGGGTGTCCAATTGAAACCCAGAAGAGTCAGATCCCGTACAACTCTCGCAATTATCTCTTTACTTTTACTCAATAGTGTGTTGTTACTATGTGTCTTTTACTCGTTAGTGAGACTTAACAGAAACTTGACAAGATTATTGCCCTCATCAGAAAAAGATGGTGGACATCGGCTGAAGGGTTTCCTTAACCAATTGTATGAGACACCAGTGGCTCCAATTTAATGATACCTAATATTCTGATCTATATAACCAAATACCAAAATATATAAATAAATAAGATGAATCGATGAAGTTTTTATGTTAAGTGGCGATACTACTGCGTAACTAATTTATTTTTTTATATATATAAATAGTTTAAGGGGAGATGTGTGAAAATTATATATGTCAGATGAAGTGGCAAACAGGTAAAGGAAACGAAGAGAAGGATGCGATTTAAAGCAAATATCGCTAACCGTGGCGATAAGGTCATTACAGTTAAGAATGGTGAACCTAAGGTATTGGATCTTTTACAACAGGTGGTGAATATATATGGGATTGAGATGAGTAATGTCACTGCTATTAGATTTGGGTATCCACCTCAAAAGATCGAGAGTTCGGAAGAGACACTGGAGAAATTGCTTGATGATATTGGATTGAGTTCTGGTGAGAAGATTACCGTGTTGTTGAGTGACGGGAGTGGTGATGATACAACAACGCATGCCAGTAAGGTTACCTCAGTCAGTAAAGAAAAACCCTTGGATGGTAATCAGGTTCAATTTTCAATGGACGGTGGTGTGAAGGAAATATTACAAACACATGAGGTACCAGATGATAACTCATGTCTTTTCCATTCGATATCCTATTGTATGTATAAGGATATCTCTGTGTCACAGGAATTACGTAGTCTTGTGGCAAATACAATCCTTGAGGAGTCCAATATTTATACAGAGGCTGTATTAGATAAGAGACCACGCGAATATGCAGATTGGATTCTTAAAAAGGATTCATGGGGTGGTGGTATTGAGATTGCAATTTTATCGAAGATATTAAATGTGGCGATCTATGTATTGGATGTCGATGCTATCAAATTTGAAAGATTCAATGAGGATAAATACGACCAATTTATTATGATTGCATTTACTGGTATCCATTACGATGCTGTAGAATTGAAATGGCAACAGAAGACTGTATTTGATACCAAGAGCGAGATTGAATTGAGTGATTTGATCTTAATCCATGCATTGGAGTTGGCCAAGAAGTTGAAACAAGCTGGTAATGCATTTAATACACAACGTGCCAAGATAATATGTAATGTTTGTCAAAAGACGTTTGTTGGGGAGAGGGATATTGCTAAACATGCTGAGTCTACTGGACATACCGATTTTGGCCAAAGTACATAAAAAGAAGATATGTAGTGGATATAAAACGAAAAAAAGAAGTTATATGGAAAAGCTTAAAATATTATAATGTACAGATAATGTTAAGGGTGACTATTAAAACATGTAATTTTCAGTTTTTGGTTTTGGTTGAGTACCATTTGGTTGTGGAGTCTCTTGTTGACCAGCGGCAACGACACCGTCAGCTGCAGTAGCGTCAGCTTCACCATTGCCAGCCCAAGGTAAAGTTGGATCCGTGGATTTAGCGTCTACTAATGTTTGGTCCATATGATCCTTTAATAGGACCTCGTTATTTTCTTTCTCTGGACCGACAGTAGTCTTTATCTGTTCGACTCTATTCAAGAATTTGTTCAAGTTGTAACCTGAGGCAGCATCAGCGACTTCCTGAGTGTATGGGACCCCCTTAAGATCCTTGACTCTTCTCTTGTGGATCTTGGACTTCAAATGTGTCTTCAAGGCCAAAGCAGTTTCAAAGTACTTGGCACAGTGGATACAATAATGTTGACCCAAACCTGGTTTTGTTTCATCCAAAGGCTGGTTCAAAAGCTTCTGTATGGTCTCCTTGTTGGCTAGTTCCTCGTAGATCAGATCGAGGTCCTTAGTTCTTCTCTTGGTCTTGTATCTCTTGACTGAATATCTACCCATTGTTGTTTCAGTTGCGTTGGGATCCTTTTGCCAGTTATCAATGAGGGCCCATCTCATCGCTAAAGTAGATATTTCACTTTTTTTTGTTTCAGTAGAGAGAAGAAAAATTTTTCAATGCAAGCCCTAATTATCTAAAAGTTAGGGCTTATCCCAAACTTGTTACGTGACTGTTTTTAACTCTGTACACCCTCATATAATTACAATATGTACAGGTGTTCACCTTTTTTTTTCTTGACAAAATTTTGCAAAAAAAATTAGAATTTTCACGGATTTTGCAATCGCAATAAAAAAAAATAAAGACGCCGATTTCCTTTTTGGGACACGCTGACAAACGGTGGCGAATTTGCCACCAGATGAGCGGCAAAAAAATTTCTCGCAATCTCTGTATAAAAGAAGATTGGTTTTTTTCCAACTAATTTCTAATTCGCAGTTGTTTCCCTTTTGGTTATTTCCTAACAAACCATCAATAATCATTCAAAATGGCCAGAAGACCAGCTAGATGTTACAGATACCAAAAGAACAAGCCTTACCCAAAGTCTAGATACAACAGAGCTGTCCCAGACGCTAAGATTAGAATCTACGATTTAGGTAAGAAGACTGCCACTGTCGATGAATTCCCATTATGTGTTCACTTAGTCTCTAACGAATTAGAACAATTATCCTCTGAAGCTTTAGAAGCTGCTCGTATCTGTGCTAACAAGTACATGACCAAGATCTCTGGTAGAGATGCTTTCCACTTAAGAGTCAGAGTTCACCCATTCCACGTCTTAAGAATCAACAAGATGTTGTCCTGTGCCGGTGCGGATAGATTACAACAAGGTATGAGAGGTGCTTGGGGTAAGCCACATGGTTTAGCCGCTAGAGTCTCTATCGGTCAAATTCTTTTCTCCGTCAGAACTAAGGACTCTAACAAGGCCGTCGTCATTGAAGGTTTAAGAAGAGCTAGATACAAGTTCCCAGGTCAACAAAAGATCATTATCTCCAAGAAGTGGGGTTTCACCAACTTAGACAGAGCTGAATACATTAAGAAGAGAGACAACAACGAAGTTAAGGATGACGGTGCTTTCGTCAAGTTCTTATCCAAGAAGGGTTCTTTAGAAAACAACATCAGAGAATTCCCAGCTTACTTCGCTTCTCAAGCTTAAGTTTGTTGATTAAATAATTTAAAATATACAACTTTATATCCTTTATTTAATAAACTCTGAAACTTTTTTTAGACCCGAGCAGGTTCACTTTATTTCATCTTATTAAAACCTGCAAACATATGAGATTTTATATGAGTTAGTATAAGTGTGTTGAAAAAGTGGAATAACTAATGTCAAATACATGTATCTTTTCTGTTAGTTTCTGGGACACTTCTCCCACTTGCTACTCTTCATTAGGGAAATCAACATATTTTACATAATCGTGAGATTGAAAAGGGAAGCGATCTAATTTTTGTGATAAGATAATTCATCAAATTACAAACATTGTTGTTCTTTTTCTTGTTGTTCTTGGTTTGTATAGGCGTAGTATTGTATACAATAATCTTAAAAAGCTTAACTATTATATAAAGAGTAGGATGTATAAAAATACAAAATGCATTAAAAACTTGTCATAACTTTTCATTCTCTTCATGCAAATCTACCAAATTCTAAATATTAAATCTTTTATTCAAAGTTTAAGAAATACTTATACTCCGAAACCCGTACAAAATTTTACAAGAATAAACCACTATTGAACAATCATAACCAATAGCCCAAAACAAATAATGCTAAAGTGTATCACCCCTATCTCCCGAATTCGTATTCCATCACAGATACGTGTTCAACCCCGTAGACTTTTAGCTAACGAACCTAAATTTGATGACGCTGAGATCCTTGCTAAGGACATAAACTTTCGTGATTTTAAACCCAAGCGATCATCACCTTACCCTCCACAACCTCCTAACAACGAAAGAGATAATGTTTCTAGACAACTGACTTTGAAACGTATGAAATGGTTAGGTGTGGGTACTTTGGCTCTCCTAGGTGTAGGTGCAGTCGGTTACTTCTTTTACGATAAGCAATATGAGGAGAATTCCCTATTGAGACTTAAGAAAGATGAGGAGGAATTCGACCAATTGGTCACTACGATTAGGAAAAAGACAAAGAAGAAGAAAAGATTGCCCTTTGTGAAGGAAGGTGCGCTGGGTTCAGAGGTTCCTGGGCTGTATTATTGGGGTGACGGTCAGTCAGATGATTGGTATTGTGTGCCAAAGAGAATTTCAGAGTTTGATAATATGTTTCTTAGAGATGTGTGTCTCATTGATTCCAATCATAATTTAATCATTGATGATAATGGTGATTTGTATAATTGGGATCACAAGACACTAAAACCAATCCTAAAGGGACAAAAATTGAGGCAAGTCAAGGAATCCAACAAATGCGCATATGCATTGAATCAATCTGGTCAAATATTAATATTACCACTGGATAATTTATCTACATTGGATTCATTTTTGGAGAAAAGATCTTATTTCAGATTTGTCCCAAGGATACGCTATTTAAACGAGTTTACCGATTATTCTTTAAAATTAAACACTAAGGAACTCTTTGAGAAAGCATTAGGTGAAAAGAAAATTGTTCAATTTGATACCGGTTCAAATCATCTCGTATTACTTTCAAATGCTGGAAAGGCATACACTTGCTCTACAGGGTTTGAAAAGGTATCAAAACCAATTGAATCTAACGGACAATTTGGCATACCCACAATCTCACAATTTGATTTAGTACCTAAGTTCAATGAATTGTACGAGATAGAATTATTAAATAAATCATTGTTATCAAAGAAAAAAAGGGGTCCCAAGACTATACATGTCAGAAATATTACAAAGATTGCTTGTGGTAATAATCACACAACGGCAATCGATTCAAATGGAAATGTTTTCGCATTTGGTAACAATAGATATGGACAATTGGGTATCTCTATAAATTATGAAAATGAAAATATCCCATTCCCAAGACAAATATCAATGTATGGTTTTATACCATTTTTCAATACAAAGCTCACACAGGATGAGTTGGATGAAGAAGATCAAGAAACCTACATAAGATCTAATGATCCCAGGTTTAACTTAAAATGTATTGACATTAACTGTGGTAAGGATACCACTTATCTTACAATTAAGAATGAACTGGATGTAGTGAAATATTTTGCTATTGGTAATGGTGCGTTTGGCGAACTTGGTAATGGTACTTACAAGACTTCAGAGTTTAGACCAACAAGGGTTAAAATTGATATTAATGACGATGATGAAAGGACTTTAGTTAATAAATGGAGCTCCGATAAGAACAGTCAACATGTTATTTGTATGATGAATGACGGTATCGTTGAGGGTTGGGGTTTAAACAATAAGGGGCAATTAGGTAATTGGCAAAAGGGAAAGTATAAATTCAACAAGCCTGACAGTTTACCTTTATTAATCGAACCTGGTGTCAAATATGATACATTTGATAAGACAAAGATATCACAGTTACCACCACTAAGATTAAAGAAAGAAAGACAAAGGATTGCTATTGGTAAGGAATCCACTTGTATATATTGGGTGAAATAGAATTGTCGTTTTTCACTGATGCTTGTTTATATGTACATATATATATATATATATATATATATTATTTATTATTTTATTATTCACCTCAACCATTTCAACACTAAATAGATACCTAAACAAAATAGAAACAAGGAGATCCAAAAGATTAACTTATCCTTGAATAATCTTTTGTTAATCATATGAATAGTATCTTCTGAAACATTTAACGTTCTCAAACTCTTTGTCAGTTTATCTTGCACCTTGTTTAACATTTCATTTTGTTCCATGATATCATTCAATGAATTATGGCCCATCTCTAGAATATAATCTAGCTGCGCGTTACCTCGTTGGAAGATAGAATGTTCCTTTTGTAGACCCTGATGCATGGGTAAGTTTTGTTGTGAATTATTGCTCTTTGTACTATATAGATTGTTTTGTTGTTGAGAACCAGCTCTACGTTGACTCATCATAGATCCCTCATTGAATGGATTCTCGGAAGTTGAGTGTGATCTACCGTCATCTCTATGGTAACCTGTATTTGCGTTACCAAACAATTGATTACGCTGGGCATTGGAATTGCTCTCGTTAAAACTAGTCTTTAGCTCCTTAAATTTAGCACCGTATTCCTCTAAGTCCTTCTTCAAATTGCTGAGTCTGGTCTCCTGCTTGATCTTTTCTGAGTCCTCTTCGAAAGTCTGCCTAGCCAAAAACTCATCGTACTGGTTGATGGTCTTCTCGAAGGCAACCAAAGTAGCAGAGATAGACCCCTGGAGAGAAATTGGAGCTGTCAGTGTGTTCTTTTCGAACTTGGCCAAATCCTTCTGCAGTTGGCTCTTCTGCTTGATAGCGTGATTATATAAGGCGTTCTGACCGGATAAAAGTATGGTTGATCGTTAGTAATAATTTTCTAAAAACAAGTTAAAAAGTAATTTAGCATACCATTCTGCTCTAGAGGGCTCTTTATTCTACGTTTACTCTTTCTAATTGCTGCCAATTACAGTTTTTTGTTGTTGTGTAAAATTGAAATATTGATATTGAAATGCGTCGCGTGAAAAAATCCCTGCATTAAAAATTGAAAGGCTGGTTGCTGGTCTTCCTTTTAGTTACCTCTCACTCTAAATGAAACAACACTTGGTGCTGGTATAACAGAGTCTGCAGTATATATACGCCAGGAAACAGATTTGTCTTTGCAGCAAAAAGGCTCCAGGAGTTAGGGACACATCACAGCGTATACCTAAGAGCAACACATATACCTCGGAATTATTACCACAATGAATGGTACAGATCCAGCTACACCACCAAGGTCCAGAGAGTCTCAAACCCAGCATAGGGATATAGATAGGTTTGGTATGGAACCCATGCCTAGAAAGATGCATTTTCCACCGGCTACACCAAAGAAGAACGGCGAGTTTGGCGTACCTGTAACCCCTTCGACAGTGCAGAGGTCACAGAGCAGTACAAACCCCTTCAAGAATAATATGCCCTTCTTGCTGCCTCCACATCAAACTAAACATGCTCAGATAAGTTCACCATTTAATGGACTCAAATCTCCAGAGTTCACCCCGTTCAGACGTTTGTCTATCCCAGGGAGTTCTTCAGGAAAGACAAACGATTCTACACTAAAGGGGGTCTCCAGGATATTGTTCCCATCGGAGAACGATAATGAAGATGATGATTTACCTTCTACACCAACCGAATCCTCCGCTGCTGCATCTTTACTACCGCCTATCGCAAATAAACATCAAAAGACTGACCCAGGGACCCCCAGTGATAAAGTGATAACGTTTGAAGATGCGAAGCAATGGAATAATGCCGATTTTACCGTAGAGCAAGATGAAACGGAGGAAATAATACAACAAAAGACATTAGTGAACCCATTCATGTCCGGTGGAGTGCCAAGTAGGGAGACAAGAAACGCCAGAAAGTTGGCATTGTTGGAAGAGAATCCCGATATTCAAAATGTAATTAGTTACGTGAATAAACGTGGTGAAGTCGTCAAGCAACGTCGTGTCTCAGGTAAAGAAGAACGACTTAAACCAAAGATGCTGTTTGAAAGGGAGCTGTATGAAGAAGAACAGGAACAAAACTCAACATACAGCAGAGATACGGATAAATAAGCATATTTCATTAAGCGTTCATTTATCAATCTAGGGGGGTCTTCATATTTAATCATTTATTTATTAGGGAATTTCGGTAGTCATAGTACATAATAACACAATAATACAACAACATTCAAGATAACAATTTTGGTCGTTTCATTAAAACATTTGAATCAATTGACACTTTTCATCACGATTAACGATCATTTCATTGAATTTCCCTTTAAATACGTATTTTGAAAATTAAGATCATGAACTATTAATAACAATGAAAAAATTAAAGGATTGGAAAGAAAACACAGGTTACAATGTTACTTCAGAAAATATTAGTGCCACTTCTAGCGGTCATAGTCAATGCATTACCTACAGATCATTCTTCAGGGTCTGTAAGTCCTAATGACGCTAAGCTCGTGAGAGATTTATCACTCCCAGATATAGTAAACATGAGGAAGATTCCATCCACTTTCGACACTGAGGATTCCACAAAACTTCAAGAAGGCAGAATCATATTAACTCCAAAGGAGGGCTCAAAGGGTTCTCTTTGGCTGAAATCAATGTACAAATTCGAAAAGGCATTTACCATAGAATGGACCTTCAGGAGTATAGACTTTGTCGGTAAATCTACTGGTGGTTTATCTTTTTGGTTCTTATTAGACGATTTGAGTAATAACAAGGATAAAACTTACTATAACGGCCCATCAAAATTCAGTGGGTTACAACTTTTGGTCGATAACAATGGACCATTGGGTCCATCATTACGTGCTCAATTAAACGACGGTCAAACACCATATGATAAGAACACAATGAATGAAAACAAGTTTGCCTCTTGTTTGATTGGTTATCAGGATTCTTCAGTTCCATCAACTTTGCGTTTAACCTATGATAGCGAAGACCATCTATTAAAGGTTCAAGTTGATAACAGAGTTTGTTTCCAGACAAGAAAAATTAAATTATTAGGTACTAGTGATTTGGCTTCCTCCAAGGGATTAAAAATTGGTGTGACCGGTGATAATGGTTCTAAAAATTCAGAATCATTTGAAATCCTAAAGATGAATCTATTTAATGATGTCATTGAAGAGTCCTTTATTCCAAACGTTAATGCTATGGGTCAACCGAAGGTCATCACCAAAGTAGTTGACTCTAAGACAGGTGATACCAAATTGGTTGAAAAGGAAAAATTTGAATCAGATATTAACAACAAATTCTCCAACTACGACTTATATAAAAAGTTGGATAGAGTTGAGGGTAAAGTTCTTGCCAATGATATTAGTGAATTAGATAACAAATTAACTGATATTCTAAGAATGCAAGATGGTGTGATTGAATATTTACAACATTTAACTGATTTGCTGGGACAAGCAAAACTAGCAAACTCAGATCCAGGCTTAAATCACCTTGAAAAGAGCAAAGAACAATTTAAGGAGTTTATTGGAATTAACAAAGAAATAGAGCAGTTGTTAGCTTCTCGAGAAAAGATTAGAGAGGCCGGAAAGTATCAATCCGAAATGAATATGAATGGTCCACATATGGATCAAATTATCTCAAGGCTATTAATTTGGTTAGTTCCATTGGGTGTCATCATGTTGGTGATGGCATACTATACTTTCCAAATCAGAAGAGAGATTTCAAAGGCTAAGCTATTGTAAACTTTATATACACTTTCTATTAGTTAATCGCATCAATCTGAAAAATATTGTTATCTGTAAGTAATCTATCATATGCAATGGGGAATGTACTTTCGTATCTTCGATAATTTTGGGTACCAAATTTGTGTTTGACATACTAGCTCCTAGTTTATTGGTAGCTTCATTATCTGTTAATTTCTAAAGGTGTTATAAATTTTCGAATGGATTGATTTGGTATTTGAAAAAAACTTATTCCAAGAAATGGTCTTGTTTTTGAGCAGGGTTAGCAATATAGCTAGACGAATTATAAGTCATTTCAATTTAGTAATAATATACAGGTAATCTTCCCTGTTTTTCTTCTATCTAAAATATAGAATATATAAGGTATGAATTTTAATAATTAATTCTTTACTATTTCTCACACTTTATATAGTTTTAATTTGAACGGTGATTTATTCTGCACATGTGAGACAATAACACCAAATGGTGTCATCCAAGCCTATCAAATTATAAGTAAGAATCTGTTTTATCATTTTATCATTTTATGAAACGATGTCAGATCCTCCATGCTCTGATATTCTTGCATTAACCATCCTGAAAGTGATAGTGTTCAACACTTAGATAAACCGAAAATTTTGTAATTGTGACTTGTTTTCCCTCTATATGGTGAATTATTTGTCTTTAATATAATTTCTTCAGAATATCGCTATTGCTGTCAGCATTATGATATATAAGATTTTAGAAAATATTATTTTTTAATAAATATTATTTTTGTGAAACTGACAAATAATCAAAAATAAAATGTAAATAAAAAATAAAAGGTTTTTACAATTTCTTGGAATAACTGTACTAATATTGACAGAAGAACTTAAATTTAACCACATTTAACCAGCATAGAAACCTTTTGCTTGAGTTTTTAATTCAAAGAACTCTTTTATGAGATCTAATCAATAATGTGGACTTTAATTACATTTACACAATATATAAATTTAGAAAAGAAATAACTATGAAAAAAAAAAACTCTTTCCAAGGCCATCTAGTTACCTCAGTTTCATATTCATTATATAGTTCTATTAATTTAGTTTATTCATCACTCACTATGGTAATTAACTTCCCTGTGTTCTTTCCATGGAATAAACCATCCCAAATCAATGGAACTTGGTTAAACTTGTCACCCTTTGCATCAACTAAAGTAGCCGAACCCTTACTAGATAACTTACCCTGTTTTATCCAAGTGGCTAACTTAACATATGCTTGTGGGAATTGCTCAGCATTATCCATTAATAATAAACCCTTGATAGTTAATCTTTTTGTGATGACGCTAACGTAGTTCTTGAAGACTAACTTACTAGAATCGTTATACCCACTAATAGAACCACAAGCAATAATCATTGTATTTGGTTTCATTAATTTGCAACCAAAGTCTAAAATATCACCACCGACGTTATCAATAAAATAGTCAACGGTATTTTCTCCATCGGCTGCGTTTAATAGATTATCTTGGAAAGCAGGATCCTTATAATCAACACCAATTACCTGCTTACCAAAGGATTCAACATATTTAACTTTTTCATTCCCACCTGCAATAGCAATAACCTTCTTTGCCTTAAAGACGTTAACAGCAATTTGAACGCATACAGAGCCCACAGCACCGGCAGCACCTGATATTAAGAAAGTTTTTCCATGGTTTTTTTCATCATCATTTAGTTCAGCGTATCTGTAGAAGATAAAGTAGGCAGTTAAAGCAGTACCACCGAGAACAGAAAGGTACCACCATAGATGTTCAACGTTATCCATTGGCAGGACACGCATAGTGGTTGCATCATCCTTCGAAATAATTCTATGGGTTGTCCAATTAGTGTAAGCACTTACAAAATTACCAATTTTAAAAGAATCGTTGCGAGATGCAATGACCTTAGCTAAACCTCGAGCGGGAATCACGTCACCAACGGCACAACCCTTTGCGTAGTTCTTATCAGCGGAAATGATCCAAAACTTTTGTGCTGGATCATTGGATAGGTAAATTGTTTCAATTAAAACATCGCCGTCTTTCAAATCATCCGACGAGATGGTCTTATTTTTAAGTTCGAAGGAAGACTCAGATGATTGTAAGTTAAAGTTAAAAGGGGTCCCTGGAAGGGAATTATTTTTCAGAACCCATTCCTTAGCAGCAATTGTAAATGACATATTGATAAAGGTTGTCTTTTGTAGATATTTCTCTATATTTAAACAAATGAATTACAATATTCTATATCTCATCCCCTTTATATAATGTGGAAAATGTATTCCAATCTTACGGATGCGGACCACAACTGCGGCTCGGAGATAAATGGAACGGCTCGGATGAGACAGTGGAGCCGAGAATCCGTCCTTACCGTTTCCGTTCTTACTGCGAAGAAATTATGGAAATTTGAAGAACAACTCTTGGCAGTTTAGTCTAAAACAAAGGGTGAAACTCTTCTTGTTGATGCTAAATAGTTTTATTGACCTAATTGCGATATGATTTTACAAAAAAAAATTAAAGAGATGTTTCAAAATGCCTAATATAAATGAGGCAATGTTATTGAAAACAGTGCTTACCTTTCAGTATATAGGAAAAAGACACTCCCAAGAAATATCTTAGTTGCATAAATTGATATTCTCAAAAGATGATCTGTTGCCAGGGCAACATTGCAATGGTTTCATTTTTAATCTTCATATAATAAATTTTCAACCGTAATATTTGTATTTCAAATCCGTGGGTGCCAAAACAACAACAACAACAATATCCACGGCATTGTCAAATCCTCCGATATTCAGTGGAATAATTTACGAATTACTCGAATAATGGATATACAATGAATGGTTTGTCAAATTTCTTTGAACAAATTCATTCACCAGACAACTAACAATAAAAAAAAGAAATATACGAAATTGATATTATTTTAGGGTCCACTAGATGCCCAAGGGCTTGCCGATATGGTCCTATATACGATCAAAAGTGAAACTGCAACGTTAGCCTTACGTTATGATTTATCAAAGGAGAATCTACCGATGTTCAACGAGACAAAGATGAATTTAATACACTAATGAAAAAAAAAAAGTTCATTTTATTAGGCGTTCATCTTTGTAACACCTGAATCCCATTGGGATTATCCAGCAATATTAAAGAACGGTATGAATTACCTTTGTAACGAATGGTTTAATAATGCAACAATGATTGGTGGTCATAAATGTTACAGTTTGTGACCACATGAAAATGGATGTTGTAGGGTATCCTGTAGTGATCCCATTTGATTCGGTGCTCATGGTAATTGATTGAGAATCGTGAAAAAAATATTACGACGATATTAATCTAGCATTCAATGAGTTCAATACGAAAAATGGGTAATAATTCTTTTTCAACTCAAAAGAGTATGAAAAGGGTGTAATGATTGGGATGTGTAGAATGTGGGATCTATAGGATGTTTAATGTAAACTAGAATGATAGAGAGATCATGTTGAATAAACAAAAAAAAAAAGGAGTAATTCAAATAACGGATAGGGAGAGACATCTTCCATTTGAAAATTGCTTATATAGCTATATCACATTTTCATCCCAAATCATTGTAATTAATGATTGAAGTAGTAACAAGAGAATTCGAATCCATTTGACAGCCTCATTCTGAGATGTGTTCATGACTACTTGTGACTGTATGCGTGGTGCCTTTTTCTCAAAACGGATATATCTGTTTCTGTCAAACCTGAAAATTTTTTGATACCGATGTATATCCACAGATAACGCGAAGATCGGTTCTATACATAACTTGATACTATTGCCAAGCAAACAGTAGGATATGTACAAGATAGGTGTCATTTTGGGCTCTCCTCGAACCCCTCGTGCCTGTTCTCAGGTTGCTGATATGGTTTTACAAACAATCCGTAAAGAGAGTCCAACTGAATCTTTATTATGTGAGTTTGATATCATTGATCTATTGGAGGTAAATTTACCGATGTTCAATGAGACTAAGATTCCCAAGACTGTGACTGATCCAGCTCATTATAATATGGAGCATACAAGAGAATGGAGTAGAAAGGTTTCACAGTATTCTGGGTTCATCTTCGTGACACCAGAATTCAACTGGGGTTATCCAGCGATCTTAAAGAATGCGATGGATTACCTTTGTCATGAATGGTCAAAGAAACCAGCTATGATTGTTGCTTATGGTGGTTCTGGGGGATCTAAATGTTATAATCAGTTTAAACAAGTTTGTGAACATATGAACATGGATTTAGTTGAACAATCTGTAATTTTGCCCTTGAAAGGCAAGGGAATCATGCCGTTAATAGGCAATGGAGAGGATATGAAGTTTATAGAGACAGGAGTGTTTTCTGAACATTATGATGAAATTAAGAAATCATTTGATGAATTGTATAGTAAATTATCATCACATTAAATGTGAAATTTTTTTTCTCTCTTTTGTATATTAGGTAATTCTTTGCAATTTCTAGATGCACAGTTAAAAGAAAGAAAAACTTGAACCTGTAAGAATTATATTTTTTTTCATAGATATGCAAACTTCGGAAACCGACTACCGTTATGAAAATTATCGAACTGAAGATTCAAAAGCATTTAACTATGGTTAGGAAGGATTCCACTAGTCGTTTAATAATTTAAGGAGTGTGAGTAGTAAATGTACCTCTGTGGGGTTTGCACTACTACGAATATTTTTCAAGTGCCAGCACAGTTGTCGTTTACAGAATATCATTGTCACTTAAAATGAAGCAGCACTCGGACGACAGTCTTCCATATAACGACGTGGAAAAAAAAAAAAGACCCACCCCACCAAAAAATGGTCTGCGTGTATTTAGTGTATGGAAAAAAAGCCTTGGACCCCGCAAAAATTCGAGAAGAATCGTGACGTATCACTTTTCTGTATTGTTGCGGGGAAGAATGTTAATGTTGAATTTCTTGAGATAATTTTTTTATAATGGATTTTCTCATTGCTTAGAGATATCGTAGAATAGATGTACCTTGAACCGTCAATTACAAATCGTCCGATTCAATTAACCGGGAAAGATGAAATATCTGAAAGGTAATAGAGTGTATCTCATAGCGACAGTTTTGAATTCACTTGGATCGTTCTTTTGACTGTGTGAAGTTACTTTGCTTTGTCTCACCAATTTCTTTTTCCGTTGCCGTATGCAATTTTTTCTTTTCGATGGGCAATGCATAATAAAAAAAACAAATAGTTTTGTTCGAACAATATTGTTTGGGCTTCCCAATAAGGGAAATGGCTGCATTCAATACACCGTTGAAAGTAAAAATAAAAATATATACTTGCTTTCCTTGTCTCACCTGTTACCAAAAGCATAAATCCTCTCCTTGTATAATTTTTTTTTTCTCTCTCTCGTAAAGTCTCAATAATTTAAAAATAGGACATTATGAAATGACTAAAACTATCCCAGTAAGAAATATTCCTACAATACTTCTTCAGCAGAGACGGTCACTTTCCATTTTGGGTAATAGCTCACCCTTCGCGACGTCCACGTTACATTTATTTTTTTCCCCCTTCGGCAATAGTTTCTATACAGATCTGTACGGAGATTTCTGTGCGGCTACTGGTGTTCCCCGGAGATCGGTCGTCCGAAAGAGGCCACAGTGGCCCCTCGTTTTATTCTTTCTACGACTCTTTCAGAGAGCAATTTGATGCAGACCCCGCAGGGACTACAAAGGTGGGGCCCCCGCTATTTTCCTCCACGAAAGATTCTCTGCAAATAAAATTTTGTAATTTCAAGCTTCTACATGGCTTTCTGAACTTTAATACTTTGTTTAAAATAAAATAGAAGCTCTCGAATAAAGTTATGCAGCCTTAATCCATTGAGGCTGACTTTTATCTTTTCATGTGGGGCAAACTCTGACTGTTTGACCTAACAGTAAAAAAAAAAGAATTTTTTTTTTTCACCCACATCAAACATAATATGTGACAGACTCGCCCCTCTTGGATCGTCAGTAAGAATGCTCGACTTTAGTTTCTTGGGTCTCAAAATTTATATATAAACGTATCAAAATTCTTTCAAGAAACAAATTATATCTCTCTTCATTTCATACCTTTTATATTATATATATAAAAAAAATCATCAAACTCACTATACTTTCCACATTTATAATGAGTGCCCAACAACAACAAAACATGGATGGCGCCCAATTGGCCCCATCAATTTCCGAATCAAATTCAGTATTAACTGCTCCTTCTCAAAAGGAAGCTAACGATTTAACTCTAGGTCCTGATTCCCTAGATGACGCTTTAGTCGACATTCCAAAGAAACCTGCCTCCGCTTACGTTACCATTTCCATTATCTGTTTAATGGTTGCCTTTGGTGGTTTCATTTTCGGTTGGGATACTGG
>JAJMCG010000131.1:0-28604 GCA_030572895.1 Jamesozyma jinghongensis
GAAGGCTGAAAAGGCTGAAATCAGAAAGAGAAGAGCTTCTTCTTTAAAGGCTTAAGTTTAAGTATAAGGTCTGGGGACTTCATATAATTTTATACTTTATTCTTTTCTAATTTGTATATTTTGGCTTTGCCTAATAAATAAAATCTGATTATTACTATATCAAACGTTCCAAGTGTGTCTAATATATCCTTTATAGAATGTATAATGTATAGATAGTTTAATCACAACATTGGTTTATATATAGGAAACATATTTTAAATAACTGAAATTAGCAGATATATGTTGAAGGCAATATAAAAAAGCCAAAAGACTCGATCATATGTTCTTTACTTTATTCTGCCAGAGACCACTATATCTCATCAGGTACCAAATAAAGAAAATCGAAATAACATTACACAAACCCATCCCGGTAAAGCACCACCCAACACCCATTGCATTGCAAAGTTTAATAATTATGGCAGAACTGATTGCTGCAGAAATATTTCTAAAAAAGCTACTCAATGCAACAGTACTTGCAGCTCTCTTAGATAGAAGTTCGGTTAAATATGTCATGGTTGTATTGCTGCACCATGTTAAGCCAAAAGCACTAAACGCAGAGAAAACTAATAAAACTGCAGATGGATAATGCTTTTGGACCGACCAGCCATAACCTACACAGCCTATTGTGTTTAAACAAATTCCCCAATATTGCAAAATTAATCTATTTTCCAGTGGGAATTGTTTTCCATCGTGTCTTTTAATCCAATTTGATCTGAGGCGGTCTGAGATGTGACCACCACTCTGGGACCCCACCAACATTGCAACACCGGGGCAAACATATGCAGCGCCAATACCAAGCATTGAGTAATTGTAATCATTCTCTAAAAAGTGCGACAATGTAACGCTAAAAGCGTAATAATTTGCAAATAACAATGAAGTACTAATTGAAGTCATGGTAACAGGCGCAATTTTAAGAATACGCCAATATGTTTTGATACTGAATTTTGGTGGTTTAGGATATAATTCCTTGAACTCTTCTAAATCACAGACTGGTTTTAGAAACCCAATATCGCTAAAGAATTTCCATTTCCTGTACTCGGGATTTTGGATTGGGCTTTTAGTCGCATTGTTTTCTAATTCATCAATGGTTATATTCTTCCAACGAAAGTCGCCATTACCAACTATACATCTTAAAGTTTCTGGAAATATTACCAAAACTAAAATAAATCCTACTCCGCTCATAATACTTGTAAATCCAAAAAGCCATCTCCATCTATCTCCATTCATCAAAATTAATCCTGAAATTATTGGGGCAATTATTGGACCCATGTTTGGACCCATCATAAAGTATCCAATACATGTGCCTCTAATTTTTGGTTCCGCGATATCAGTTACAGTTCCAGCACCCAGACTTATAACCGAACTAGATGCAAATGCTTGGAAAATTCTCAATATAAAAAGAGCAACTATATTAGTAGGAACTGCTGCCAATAAAATATTTACAATGGTCATCAACAAAAGAGATATCAAATATAGAATTTTTCTTCCTCCGAAATCTGCAATTGAACCCCAAAATAATGGTCCTACAGCAAACACCGCCATAAACACGGATACCGTTGCATTAATTGTTGTACTTGAGACGTTAAAGGTTTTTTCTAATAGTGGCAAAGCAGGGATATATATATTGCCAGACATTGGGCCTAAAAATCCAGCGTATACAATAACAATAAATATCAAAAGTATTTGCCATTTTGTAAAAGTGGAATAGGTAATTTTTGAGGGGTATATCGGCTTGCTGACAACTGTAGGACTTGCATCTTTTCCAGAATTTTCTTGTGTCATTATATTGTAAGGGAATGTGCCTAATGCAGGTGTCGAATTTTCTTCGTCTTCTACCGTTTGAAGAGAATTTATATTTTCTTCAACATTTTCAAGTATTACACCTTCATTATCTTGCTCGATTGACTCAAAGGAATCACTACTGGAAGTGCGGACTCCATCATGAAGGTGACTGGGATCTTGTTCTTTTGAAGGCTCATTTACAACGTCCATATTTTTCATTTATAAAATTGAAAGATTAGTTGTTTATAAAAAATGCAAATGGAAGTTTATTCCTATTATTAAAATAAATATAACAGTAGTCTTATGGTCTCTAATCTTTGTGAATGACGAATGATTTTTGTGGTTGGTATATAATGGTGTGTGGGTTAATAGTCGTTGTTATGAACAAAAGAACGGTCTTTTCAGCTATGATCAAAATTCTACTACTGCTATAATCATTTTTTTTATTACTGTTTTTCATATTTTTGATAATATATCTTTGTTGAAACTTCAAGCCTTAAATTTACCCAGGATTTCACATTTTTGTTTATTTTCTTTGCTTTCTACATTACTCAGTAATTTCTTATAATTTTTCAAGTTTTTTTTAAATTAATTTATTGAACCCCAACATAAAAAATTAAGAAAATTTGTATGTATTTCTAATAGAATTTCTTTTGGTTGAGCATGATTGGCTTTATAGCTAGACGTGATAGATGTCATTTCAAACAGTGATTAATATACAGATAAATCCTCTCATTCTTTTATAATATACAAAAATAAAATATACATAAAGAGTGACATCCTAATATTTGATTGTCGTTATTTTCTGTCATTTATATACGTTTCAATTTGGACAGTTTCATATACTTCACAGATGAACCATACTAAACTGTCAAAAAGCTTATAAAGAGAAGAATTTGATATGGTATACTAACTACTGACAACTAGGATCATGCATTCTTGTGTTGTACTAGAGCTTTCCCCTTCTCATTACCTGAGAAATGTTAATAAGTATAATGATATAGATGATTATATATTTAAATTGTCCAAGTAGCAAAATCGCACTGTATAATACCGCCGATCTGTAATATATTACAGTTCCAATAGACACATATAATATATGCAAAGTCTGATATTCTAGTATTCGATTTTCGTTATTTTCTCCCATTTATATACGTTTCAATTTGGACGCTTAAATATACTTCATAGACAAACCATAGCACTTAGGTGACGTTGCGCAAGCCTATTCAGTTATAAGTAAAACTTTTTATCACCTTATCATTTTATCGGGTTGATGATATATTTCAGGCTTTAATATTCTTGCACTAACTATCCTAGAATTTTTTAGAGTTCGCCAAAACAGATCAATTTTAGTTATCATAATTATAAGACTGTGTTACAGTATGATCGAAGTTTATTAAAAATAGAATAATATACATATGAAATATATAAACCTAAATCCCAGTACATATTACCATGAAAAAACTATTGGTAAAGAGAATGTCAAATAATTTGAGATAGAAACAAGAGAATAGAAACGTGAGATCACTAACGGAAATCAGTCTTACCGTTACCACGCTTACCACTAAATAGATGCTTTGGTAAAGAGGCAGTTTCATGTCTGTCTGCTTCACCAGCTCTAGCGTTTCTGTTTCTTTCTCTTCTTTGTAGCTTTGCCATTCTATCAGCCTTAGATCTTGCTGAACCATCCGCAACACCATCCAATAATCTATCTGTTTGTCTCAACTTACCACCGTTAGCAGAACCACTAGAAACAGCGTTGGATTCTCCAAAAACAACATCTGCACCAGTTTCGATATATCTACTCTTTTCAGCAGCAATTCTTTGCTTATCCTGTAAGGTAGACATATCGTGACCCAAAGTAGCCATGTGCTTTTCCATTTGACCAAAAGATTTGGATAACTTGGAACGTGGCATGATAGCTTTGTTCTTTAAGGACTTTCTATTTCTAGCTTCCTTGATCATAGTCTTTTGTCTATTTCTGATCCACTCAGCCTTTTCTCTAATATCTTCAATTTCATCACCTTCATAACCATCGTAGTTTTCTTCTTCATCAGAATTGTAGAAACCTTCGTTTTCTAATCTCTCTTCTTCTTCTTCTAAGGCTTGTAACTTAGCTGCAATTTCTGGGTCTAAGAAATCGTAGACATTCTTACCATCCAAAATTTCTGGCATAACATCGTTTTTCCATTCATCGTCATCCAAAATATATTTGTCTTTCAAGTTAATGTTGAAAACACCTGCACCACCGTTTTCGGCTTCAATATCCTTGGCCAACATTCTTCTATTTGGATCTTCTGGATCGTATTTCTTTAAATTCTTGAATTCCTCTGGAATAAATGGCGTTCTCTTAACATCATCTCTGGCTTGCGGTTGAGCAACATGGATCTTGTTTAGGACGTTGTTGATTCTAGCTTGAGACTTCAATTTAGTTTCAATTCTAGAGGCCAACAATTTTTCACAAGCCTTGTTCCTTACAGCCATGACATTGTCATCTAATTGACAAGAGGCAGTCATGATTTCAACTCCCGAAGTTTCTTCGATTGTCTTTAATAAAGCCTTACGCTCGTCATCCAAATCTTCTGGACCAATGATATCAGTTTTGTTGATGACAACCATTACAGCCTTGTTGGCAAACAATGGCTTAATAGAGTGGAATAACTTTACTTGGGCTTCAACAGTGAAACCACACTGTTCGGAAAGATCCATGAAGTATAAAACACATGATCTTAAATGGGCAATAGCGTAAATGGATTGCATTTCAATGTTATTCATTTCTTCAGTTGGTCTATCCAAAATACCTGGAGTATCGATAGCTTGGAAACGCAAGTACTTGTAATCAAAATGACCAACATATAAAGATTTTGTGGTGAAAGCATATGGTTGAACCTCAACATCGGCCTTGGTAATACATCTTAAGAATGAAGACTTACCAACATTTGGATAACCACAGATCAATAAGGTTCTTGTGTTTGGGTCAATAGATGGTAATCTACCAAGATGTTGACGGACTTGCTCTAAATAGTTCAATGGGTCCTTTAATTTCTTGACGATAGTTGCCATTCTACCCAAAGCAGCTCTCTTTAATTGCTTACATTGGAAAAGAGACTGACCAAACTTCAATAATCTGTTGTAATCTCTGGAAACCTGTTCCACAAGGGACTTCGCACGAGAAACAGCAGCCAAAGAGATTTTGTAATGGTTTTTTTCATATAAAGTATCCATTAAATCTCTGTGGAATGGATGGACATCATTGATATTCGGGAAACCTTTTAATAAATCATCAAACTTTTCAACAAAACCTTCAGCAGTAAATTTGACCTTACGCATGTAGAAAGCTCTGATTCTGGTAATCTTGAAACCAGGTCTAATGACAGTTGGAGTCTTTCTTTGAGTTCTGTTAAGAACAATATCCAACAAATCATTAGCTGGGGGAACAGTAGGAATATCTTTCCAGGATAATTGCATGATAGTTGACTTGTAGTGGGTGAAGAATAAAGTACTATTACCTGACGCTCTAAAGAGTATTCAAATTTTAAAATAAGTTCTTTTGAAACAGTGTTTAACTTGTAGAAACTGAAAATTTGATTAAAAAACGATGCGATGAGATGAGGAAGAAAATTTCAAGAGGAAAAATTTTCATCAGAAATTTTCATAGTTAAGAAATATATCGTGTTGCACGACAACGCATAAAATGTGATAAAGATGAATATGGTTATTATCAAGAATTACTCTCTTCATAATTATGTGAAAGCTATTTAGTATTAATCTAAATTGCTCCAGATTTGATTATTGGTTTGATGTTATAAATAATGTTATTATGCTTAAATAAACTTTAGATTAAATTAATTGAGAAGTAATGCTTAAATTAAATTCCCAAAAATGGGAAGAACTTGAGACACAAGAGATCATAGTTCTCTTCTGCATTAATATATCAAAAAAAATTGTTTTATTCTCATTTTTACTTCTGTCATGTGCATTAACAAATTAAATTGTGCCTAAAACCGCTTGACAGAATCAGAAAAACTTAACACTGTCTTTATCAAAAATAGTTGGGACAGAAGAGAATATACAAAGGGATAAAATAATCTATCTTATTTTTAGTGATATATATGAATTATTAATATTAGTGTCAATTGAACTCTTTACCAATGCAACAGAAGAGAGTAGACAACAAAGAGAAGGAACATCCATTGCAGAATGATCCCGGAGATTCAACTAATGATGATTCCAGCACTATAGTGCCATCGATAACATATACAAGAGATCACAGATCATTTGGCATGGATAGGTCTTATAACTACACTTTAGAAGACAACCCTACTGTGTTTGAAGAAGAAGAAGAAGTGGAAGAAGAAGAAGGAATTCATACATTGCAACTAAATGAAGGTACACACCACAGATCCCTTTCAAACGATCGTCTAATATCATCACAACTAAGTCAGTGGAATTACAATAATAACCAAGTGATTTTAAACAGATCGATTTTCCAAGTGAGAGATATTTTAGAACAGTTGGAACTGGAGAATGAGCACAGACCAATTAATGTCAATCAGAAGGAAGATTTATTTGTGTTAAAGATCAACTTCAAATTGGATGGTAATCGAAATGATATAGGTAATGGAGACGATATTGGATTGGACAATTCAGCTCTGGCCAAGCTATTTAAGAGTCAAGTCAAAAGCTCCCTTAAACACTTAAATTCATTACAGAAAAGAGTTGACGATGTTTCATCAAAAGTTTTTGTTACTGGTGACCTAAATACTGGGAAATCATCATTTTGCAATAACTTGTTGAAACGCCATGTGCTACCAGAGGATCAATTACCATGCACCAATGTTTTTTGTGAAGTGCTTGAAGCCCATGAAAATGATAATATCGAAGAAGTCCATGCAATTCCACTCACCGTGGCACCTTCTATCAAAGAATGTGCGGATGCTTACAAAATGAGAGACCAATCCACCTACGAGATTTTTCCATTATCGGAGTTAGATAACCTGGTTCCACAAATGGACAAATATGCATTATTAAAAATCTACATTAGAGATGATAGGAGATCTCCTGAGGAGAGTTTGTTACGTAATGGCACAGTTGATATATCTTTAATTGATTCACCAGGCTTAAATATAGATTCTGTTCAAACAACAGAGGTAATGGCACGTCAAGAGGAGATAGATTTGGTCATATTTGTTGTTAACGCAGAAAATCAACTAACTTTGTCAGCTAAGGAATTTATTACCCTTGCTTCTCGTGAAAAGAAGTTGATGTTTTTTGTTGTAAAGAAGTTTGACAGAATTAGAGATAAAGAAAGGTGTAAACGACTAATTTTAGACCAAATCAAGGATCTTTCACCCGAAACATATAAGAGATCAAATGAATTTGTTCATTTCATTAGCGAAAATGAGGAAACTAACAACACTTATCCAGGTAACAATCCAGACGACGATGGTGATAGTAATCCATATGCAGAATCCGATCCAGATTTTGATAATTTAGAGAATTCATTGCGCAATTTTGTCCTCAAGAGAAGATCACAATCTAAGTTATTACCTGCCAAAACATACTTATCAAAAGTTTTATCTGATATTGAAAAAATATCAAGATCCAATTTAATCATCTTCCAGGAAGAAGAAACTCAAATAAAAAACAACTTGAAAACTCTTAAATCTGAATTTTCCAAAACTAAAGCTCATTATGACACTTTCACTTCCGTTATTGATAAGTTAGTAGATGAAACCATGCGTGATTCCTATAATTTCACCAAGTCCAGAATTTTAGGATCGCTGATAATTCCTCAAGAAGACTTTCCCAAGTATCAGGGTTTCTCCAAGATATATAATTTTGTTTTCTTAACTGAGCAATATATCAAGGATACAATTCGTGATAGCGCAATTAATAGTGAAGTATATGCTAAACAACAGACGCAGAATACGGTTACCAAAGTATACTGCATGGCTAGAGATGAGTTTGGTGATGAATTCATGAATAATCGTGTCTTTGATTGCAACTTAATGTTTACAAAACATTTACACAGGTTATCCAAGAATCTTTCGATACCATTAACCATCTCTGATTTATTTGCGCCATCGTGGGAGGGCTTCATCAACTATTTAGGCTGGGGAATCTTGAATCCATTATTAATTTCTTCTGATGATTCTGAGACAAAACCAGTTGCCGGTCAAGAAAAGTTGCAAGTAAATGAAAAGGCTGTTTCTATTTTTGGCATGAGTAATTATCCGTTAATCCAATATTGGAAGAAACCATCATTACTATTTACATCAAAATTACCAGCATTAGCTATTTACTCATTCGGTGGTTCCAGAATTATCACTACTATAGCCATCAATGGGTTAAGTTCCTTCTCAATAAAATCATTGGGTCAAATATCTGGTTCTATGCTGCTAGCTGCATCATTGTTGGGTTTATCATACCTTGTCCATGATCTCCCAAGAGCTTTACCACAGAATTTACTAAACAGGTACAAACTAAAATTGGATGAATTGGATTACATTCATTCCAGTGCCAACAGAATCTGCAAAGAAGTTGGAGATGTACTTAGAATTCCAACACGTGAGATAGTCAAAACTTGCGAACTTGCGATTGATAAGAAGCAAAAAAGTAAGGGACAATTGGAGAAAAAACAGGAAGATAATAAGATATCAATCAAATTCTTTGGTGACCTCCTAGAGAGAGCGACCTCCCAAAGAACCATTGTTGAGAGTATCAACCTCGAAATTGACTAACCATAACCTACCACCATGAACATATCTATATTCCACACCATGCAGTTTAGTATGTAATCCTTCTATATATTTCGTGTACTAATGAGCTGAATTGAATTAAAACTTAATCCATCTTTTCCGCGGATAAACGGCTCCGTGTTCGGTACACGGAGCCGCAATTAAAAGGAATGACCAAATGCCCCACTACGATTCGGTAATATTCGGAAATACCTTTTATTTCCGACAGAGACTCGAATCGCGAGATAATCAATAGTCCATTTATTTAATCTTGGTTAATGAAAATATATTACCATTAAAGTTTTGTAGCGAGTTCTGCACAATTATTTCCCTTAAAGTTACCATCGCTTTGCTACACCGTTCAAAGAATAATGAGCTCTTACGACATTAACCCATATCCAACTTTAAGACCTTTACATTGGGGTCATAATGGTACTGTTACTCAGCATGCTAATAGGGACGGAACTGTGGAATTAACCTTAAAGGATAACGAAAAGATGTCCTTTAAGGATTTTGTATCTGAGAAAGTTCCTGGATTGGCAGATGGTGCACGTTTTAAACTGGACGCAAAATTGTTTAATGGTATTATCCAAACCATGTATTTGGGTGGTGCTGATCTATCCAAGAAGTTCCCTGTGTTCTACGGTAGAGAGATTGTTAGATTTTCTGATAACGGTGTTTGCACTGCCGATTGGGTCCAGTTTGACTGGAAGAAGAAGTACAACTTTGATAACAAAACTTTTGGTTTTGACAAAATTGAATTCGAAAAAGATGAAAAGGCTACACATCCAGAAAACTGGCCCCGTTTACATCCACGTACCAGATACCTAAGTAATACAGAGTTGAAAGAAATTGAAAACGATGACCGTCCTTTGATTGTTGTTTTACACGGTTTAGCTGGAGGTTCCCATGAACCAATTATCAGATCATTGACCAGCAGATTATCTGAAGTAGATTCCAACAAGTTCCGAGTCGTTGTCTTGAACACAAGAGGTTGTGCCAGGTCTAAGATTACCAACAGAAAGTTATTTACTGCTTTACACACTGGCGATGTTGAAGAATTTTTATTAAGGGAAAAGGCTAGACATCCAAACAGAGACATATACGGTGTTGGTTTCTCTTTTGGGTCAACCATGTTGGCAAATTACTTGGGTAGAGTCGGTGACAAAACTCCATTAAAGGCTGCTGCAGTTGTCTGCAACCCATGGGATATGATTTCATCATCCAGAAAAATGAGTGAAGATTTTTGGTCCAGAAATGTTTTCGCTAAGACTACTGTTCAATTTTTAGTCAGATTGGTTAAGGTAAATATGAATGAATTAGTCTCCGAGGAAGATGAAAAACCAATTAAGACACCATCTGTCGCTGAACCACACTATTTCACTTTTACTCATGCAAACTTTGAAAAAGCGAAGGGATTCACTGTTATGGAGGAATTTGATCAAACGTTTACTGCTCCATCTTTAGGTTTTGAAAGTGCTCTTGCTTATTATCGTGAAGCTAGTTCTTTAAATAGATTGGAAAACGTTGCTATTCCATTATTGGCAATCAATTCCGAGGATGACCCTGTTGTTGGTAACGAATCTATCCCACAATCCTATTTGGATAAGAACCCAAATGTTTTATTGTGTGAAACTGATTTAGGTGGCCATTTAGCATATATTGAACCAAATGGTGATTCATGGGTTACTGACAGAGTCTCTGACTTTGTTTCTGAGTTCGAAAAATTGGTATTATGATATGACTGAAATATATGTATTCTAACCAACAAGAAAATATAAAATAACTATATAGTTGAGAAACCTTAAAATATTATACAATAGACCGTTTTTAATCACTAATCTGTAATCTTCATATATTCCAAAATCCTTTATTTTAGCCCGCGATATATTGCCTCGTTGAAAAAGGAAATTGGTATTAACATGTAACTAAACTTCAAAGCTGAATACTCAAAGGAAGTAACAACAATTGACTGGAATAACATTATAAATGAAACAGAAGACTGTAGGAATATGTGTGCTAACTGGTACGTACTCGATTGTATTATCTGCTATTATTTCTTTCATATATGTTCATAATGATCCAACTAAGTTATATTATTGGTGTTGGTTGTGGTTATGTCCAATGATGATTTGGATTTGGGTGGTTACTGCTTGGTGTGACTTTGAGTTATTCAAGAATTCAAAAGTTAATTTCGAATATTAGTCTAGGTAGGAGATACGTGATTATCGAGAATTCATAGTATTCCAAAAAGTCCTCAAGAACCAAGTTCATGAACACAAAAGGGAAAATTGTCGTCGAGTGTGTCAACAGTGACTCTAATAAGATGTGATAAGGGTAAGGTGGTAATATGATAATTTGGAACTACAATATCAGCTGCTTCAAAGTTAAAGTATTCAAATTTGGTTATGACTATTTGAAAATGGGTGTTATGAAACGTTATAGAGGTCCATAATACAAGTGGTGATGTATTATTGGGATTCTGTGTCATTCAGTGGAACTGATTCTTGTATATTCTCCCAACTCTGAAAGGATCAAACAGTAAAGTTATTCTAATTATCAAGATTCATTTCTATCATAAACATTGTTGAAGCAAAAAAAGGGAAATTATTTTATTTTAACTCATTATATAATGCATTTAAATAGTATATGCTGTCACTGTGATCTAACTATATAGCATGCATTTTTTCATTGAGGAGATCCGATTTTATTAAATAGAGGGGACCAAAAATCGGGAAAAGAAAACGATTGATTCATTTGTTGGACTATACACTTAAAGAAAGGAATAGTTGTAGAACAGTTACACAACTAACTTATAAAATTAATCAACAATGCCTCCAGTGAAACAAGTTTATGGTCAAGAAGAAGCCTCTAACTGGGCTAAGTTCAAAATGGGTTTGATGATGGGTACAGCAGTTGGTGTTTGTACAGGTGTCCTATTTGGCGGTTTTGCAGTCATCACCCAAGGTCCGGGTCCAGATGGGGCTGTTAGAACATTAGGTAAATATATCGCTGGTTCTGCCGGTACATTTGGTTTATTTATGTCTATTGGTTCTGTCATTAGAAGTGACGATGGTAGAAACTTAAACACACAACAGTACATGAACCTCCACCAAAGGGCAAGATTAGAAGCTTGGAAGGCCCGTGCAAAGTATAACTTCAAGCGCAACAAAGATTAAGTCTGGCTATAAGAAACAGTACTCTAACTTATGTTGTTGTAGATATATACTTGTGTATAAAGTCTTAGAAAAGGACATCTGTGTAAAAATAATGTCATGTTAATAAATTCATAAATATTTTACTTTGTTTGTATACAAAGGTCTAAATAAATCAAGTTTTAATCATATAAAAGACTTATGCGAAACGTTAATTATATACATGCTTATGATTGATGTCTTTTCATTTGATTTTCAAAATCTTGCCAAATCTCATCCTTAACCTTGAAGGTATGTAACTCAGTTTCTGGGAATGTTCTATTAATAACATCTTGTCTGTATTTTTCTATTGAAGATATAGCCAAGGAATTGAAGTCATTGTATTTGTTAACAAATTTTGGCACTGCTCTATCTTGCATCCCTAATAAATCCGAGATAACAAGAACTTGACCACTGGTACCATTACCAGCACCAATACCTATAGATGGAATATCTGTTTGAGTAGTAATATAACTCGCAACCTTGTGTGGAACACATTCAATTACATAAGACCAACAACCAACCTCTTGTAACTTCTGGGCAGTTTCACACAATTCAGTTATATCACGAGCAGATTTGTTCCCCTGAACCTTGAACCCTCCAAGAGAACCAGCCTTCTGTGGTGTTAACCCGATATGACCCATAACTGGTATACCTCTCGAGGTCAACTGCTTAATGAACTCAAAAGTATATTTATCTTTTGTATGTGGACCTACCTCAACCTTGACTGCGGTGACATTGCTGCTTAGTTTCATTAATTCAAGAGCATTTGATATACCTGACTCTATACTTGTTTCATAAGAGCCAAATGGCATATCCACTACGACGAGTGAAGGGCCTTGAGCTCTACAGATAGATTTCACATGATATTTGAATTCATTGAAGGGTAATTCTACGGTGGAATCATATCCCAGTGTTGTCATTGTTAAGGAATCACCAACTAATAACATATCACAATTTGCTTGATGTACCCAATTTGCTGTGATATAGTCATATGCAGTACACATAGTTATTGGTGTATCCTTTAAATACTTGGATCTTATGTCTAGAACCGTATTCTTCTTTATTAGGTTTGCAGAATGTACAGAGTATAGTCTTCTACTCGAGTTTTGTAGCAATCTTGAAAAGTGAAACATTATTGATTGTTATGCAATTTATCTTTACCTCTTGTTAATGGGTTAAGATATTATCTTTTCTCAACTTATTATGAATCATCGAGGTCGAAGAGAAAACTTAGCAGCCGGCTGTCATTCGCAATTAATAGAGTAAAAATTTAAACTGCGATCAAGTGGTCAAATACAAAAATAATACAAATGATGACAGAATAGTTAAATACTACATGCAAATGCTTTTATACAATTTAAAAAAATTATTTTATCTTCCTATGTACTTGCATTTTTCCAGTTCCAAAGGTAACATTCTCCGTTTAAGGATAATGAACACATGAGATTATTGAAACAACTGACGCTAATAATAGGTGAGTCCTTATGATATTTCTGAGAATCTAACAATTGTAATAACTTCTTAGAACTGGAATTCCAGCAACATATTTCACCATTTTCATATCCACTGACCACCAGCGGATCCGAAATTGTTTGTTGATTTTCTTGTACTGGATAAAGGAAATCCATACCACAGGAGTGTGTTAAGTCCATATTTTCTTCTTCAAACTTGAAAGTCCTCACTACATTACCTCTAATACAATCCCAGATCTTGACTATGCCATCTAATGATTTCACCAAGAGAAACTTCCCATTTAATGAAAACTTCACCTGCGAAATCGGTACCACACCAGTCTCACTCTTCCAGTCCTTATCATATGTCAAAGTTTTCAAACAATGACCTGTAGAAGTATCAAATATTCTAATCAGCCCGTCGTATGAACCTGACCCCAATATTGATGAATCATCTCTCGGTATATCGATAGACACGACAGCATCCGAATGCGCAGATATTGTCTTCATCAATGTACCATTCAGCGTATCCCAAATCTTTATGCTTTCGTCCATTGAGGAAGTAAATAATAAGTTACCTTTATGATTATAACACAGTGAAATCACTGGTGCAGTATGAGAGATCAGTTTATGGAGCAATCCGTAAAGGGACACATGTATGATCTCAATAGAGAAATCATCCGATGCAGTTGCTATGCATTGACTATCTGGAGACCAACATAAATCAGAGATAGCTCTTGTGTGTGATGTGGTCAAGATTCTTGTCTGGTTCCTTGTCTCTGTGTCGAATATTATGATTTGGATGCCTTGAACTACTGCTATATATTTACCAGATGGCGAAAAGGTTGCAGAAGTGGTTTCTGATTCTTTGTTCACAGATGATTTATTTAACGTGGGAAGCTTGCATTGTAATTCAAACATGTCGGACCGGCCTTGGAATATATGACAAGCAGCTACTAGCGTGCCACCTTCTTAATGTTGTTCAGTGAAACTTGTCAAACTGCAGAATCATCTAATACTCAAAATTTCATATTAACAGCAGGCGGGTAATGATTTTCAAGTACTCGAGATTTTTTTATTAAAGGGAGAAAATTGAAGGTGGCAAAACTTAAATAGTGTCTGTGAATGAATCGAAACCCAAGAAATCGAGCCAGAAGAGATATATAACGATGAACGTGGTCCCAGCTTCCGATTTTAAGTCCAGTGTCTCTACTGACCAAGATAAATTTACAACTTCCAACGCTGTTGGTACACTACCGGATACGTTCCGTCTACAAGATGGTGGTGCCGTTCCAATTTCGTCACAGTTAAATGAAAGGCACCCATTAGAGTCTCATTTGAAGAACTACGAAGAGACTCAACGTAATAGAAATTTGGAACAGTTACGTCAAATTTTTGGAGTTGCTGAACCCATGAAGAGAGTTATGGAGTTGGAGATTGTGAAGAGTACCGATTTCAACCCATTAAACAACATAACTGCCCAATCCTCCCTACATGAAGACATCTTACTGAACAAGGACTCCAGTATTGATTGGGAAGACGTCTACCCAAGCAATGGTTTTCAATCTGGTATGATGGTGGGTAATGATGTTCACACTAAGATAGAGAAGCAATTGGAGCTTTAATATGGTTGATCGCATTAAATACACACATATAATTAGGTAAATCATTCAATGCACATGTATAAGTAAATCTGATATATAATAAAAATGGTTAAGTAATAAGTACAATTGAGAGCCCTGACAAAGAATTGTGTTTTGGAACCCATCGACTGAGATAGTTCTCATATTTTGAACTACTTTTCAAATCGTAGATCGACCCATATATACCGATTATATGCATAATCTATCATATAAGGGCTGCGTATCATTTTCTACTATCGCGATTCATCAACTCTGCATACAAATTGGATCACACAATTATTTTCACTGGATCTCCCGTTTTCCCATTGAAAAAAAAAAAGTGAAAAAAACGAAAAATATCAAAGAACTTACTTCCTTAATACCTACTCTTGTTTTACCTTAGTTCTACCCAGTTGGACCATAAGTATTCTTACAGACCACTCGATCACTGATTCAGCGTAATTTGGAAAGCTATACTATTACAAAATTTTATTTTGATCCAATTTTCGAAATTTCAACACACTTCTCAAAAGCCTCACCTTCATTTTTAACCTCATCATCCAATGAATTTTGAACAACACACTCATACTAACAACCAATTTCAACAAACCACTCAAAATAATGGCCAATATCAAGATCCTACATTGAATCTTCAATTCCAAAATCTGAATTTGAACCATCAATTTAATCAAAATTTAAACCCTTTGAATGACCAAAACCAAAATGATTCGATGACTCCAAATCCACTAACAAATACCCCTGGTATTTTAGGATCCAGAGTTCCATTGAGCAGAACTACTTCATTGATTGATACTCTAGGTATCCAAAGAGCGTCATCTCCTTTTGCTGCGGGTTCTCCAGACCCATTTGCTGGTATTCAAGGCACAACAATGAAACCATCATTGTTGAACAACGTTTGGCCACAGCAAAGTGCTACCTCAAGTAACACTCCAGTACGTCAAACCGCAATGTTGAATGGTAACAATGCAGATACTGCCTCTGCATTCAATTCCAACTTACATGTTAGTATGAGTTCTCATTCCTTAGCTGAGCAAGGCAATTCTGGGACACCAAATACTGGGAATCAAAACCTATTTGCACCCCCTGGTCCACCTGGTATCGGAACCTTTATGCCGACAATGATCACTTCTCAATGGAAGTACAGGGATCATCAGGGTCAAGTTCAAGGTCCTTTTGATACTAAAAGTATGTCCAGTTGGTATATTTCCAATTACTTTCAGCCTACGCTACAAATTTGTCGTGTTGCAACATCTTTCGAACCATTCGGTATTAATGATAGATTTATCACTTTAGGCGAATTGATGCAAAGATTAAACAATTTCACTGACCCATTCGGTGCTTTTGATCAATTGGTGTCTATGTCTGCTATGAATAACATTTCTGCTAATAGCGCTCCTGTCAGCATTTCAGCAACTGCTTCTGCCAATGTAGCTGCTCCTGTTACGGAACCAAAAAAATCATTAGTTGAGACTATTAACGACCAAAGGAAGAATTTAGTTGCCGGTGCTAAGGTTGAAAGTCCAGATTATACATTTGATCAACTACTACAATTGAAATTTAAGGATGATAGTTATTTCCATGAGGTATTAGTTCCCGTTCCAATGAACAGAAAACATGTTAAAAAGATCGATCCTAATACTATTATCGAAGATAAGCAATTAGACAATTATTTAGAAATCAAGGAAACCGAAGAGTACACTAATAAGATGAAAAAACTTGAAGTTCAGAAAAAACAATTAGAGATTAAATCAAGAATTGACAAAGATCTTGCTGAGGAAAGGGCCAGGCTTGAGTCGGAGGCAAAAAGAGTTTTCGAAGAGGAAGCTAGACTTACAAAAAAGGCTGTGTTAATGACCAAGATGCTATTACAAGAACAAAAAAAGGCCGAATTAATGGCTAAGAAGCTATTAGAAGAACAAGAAAAGGCTGAAGCTGAATTGAAGAAGAGAGAAGATTTAAAAAAGATGAAGAAACAAAAGAAATTACAAGAACAACAGGAGAAGTTAGAAATGCAACAAAGGGAGTTAGTGGAAAAGGCTAAGGAAGCTCCTGCGCAATCCAATTTTGCGCCATGGGCTAATAAGACAAATACAACCAAGCCTGAAAAGACTTTGTCAATTGTGGAACTGAGAAAAATTGAAGACCTAAAGCAAAAGAAAATAGATGAGGAAAGAGAATCTAAACAACGCGAAGAAGCACAAAGGTTAAGTCAAAAAATCTTGAAAGAAGAAAAGGAAAAGGAACATGCTAAGTCAGTTTTAACTTGGGCATCTAAACCAGCTCCAGATATTAAACCTATCAAAATTGATCTCAAGTCTCAGTTAAAGAAGAACTATGCTGCTACTGCCTCTCCCCAGGCTTCCAAACCGGAACTAAAGGAAATTGAAGATCCAAACTTTATAGAAGAACAAAAGAAGATTTGGGAACAAGTTCAACGTTCTAACAAAATCAAGACTTCTACCGTTACATCAGGCTCAACTCCATCTAAAACTACTGCTTGGACTACTGTATCTTCTACCAGGACTACAATTGCATCCAAGGCCGCTAAACCTGTGAATACCAAGCTAATTGGCTCTGTTACTATTAATCCTGCGTTAAAAAATAAATATACCGCTACACCAACTGCTACAACGCATTATCCCGGCAATGCATCTATTTCTACTCGTCAAGAGTTCTTGAAGTGGTGTAAATCTCAAATGAAATTGAATCCTGGTATCGCCACAACAAACGTCCTTGAAGTGCTATTGAGTTTACCAGCTGGCCCTGAAGCTAAAGAAATTATTGCAGACACTATTTACTCTAACAGTTCTACTATGGATGGCAGAAGATTTGCTGTGGAATTTATTAAGAGACGTGTGGAATGCGAAAGACATGTCAAGGATCCATTAAGTTGGAGTGAAGCCTTAGCTTTGCCCGAAGGTAATGATGACGATTGGGAATTTCAAGTTGTAAGTAAGAAGAAGGGTAGAAGACATTAAGGAAGGACCTAATTGGGAGATTATCCTCTGTATATTAAAAATTAAGTTTTTGATTATGTAATTTTAAATAACGATTTTGTAAATTTCAAAGAAATGTGAAACCATCTGACTACCATCATATCCCCATTGTTCACTGCTGATATGCTTTCTTTCTTAAATTACAAATATTTATTTCCTTTATAAAATTAAATAGGACAATGCAGACAAACTATACACTGTTAATAAATTTATTTAACCAAAGTACCATCGTCATTGAGCTTCAATTCCCATTCTTCGATACAAACTTCCTTACGCTTCAACATAGAATCGTAACGTCTGGATAAAGCTTGGTTAAAACAGATTTCTTGACATAAACCAACAAAATTTTGAGCCCAACCTGGTTGTAAACTTTCGGCTTCTTGTATAGTTTCTTTGAATTCCAACTCAACTAACTTTACTTCAGTTTGGTAACGTTGCCAGTAGTCTTCACCGACGGAACCAGCTTTGTATAACAATTCAATTTGAGGTTGTAATTCCTTTAGTTTGAATGAACGTCTAATGCCCTCAGCACCTCTGTTCAATAGTGCAGCCTTGATAACCTTTTCATGAACCTTAACTTCACCTGCCTCGTTCAATTCCTTTAACTCGAAGTATAAATCCTTAGCGTCTTGCTCATCAAAGATAGAAGGCAATTCACTAATCTTCTTGATTCTATTTTGCTTATAATGTCTAGCGAACACCAATAGAGAAATGATTAAAATACCAACATAGACTAATGGCGTGTAGAAAGAAACTGGTAAGGTTTCCACTTTTTCCTCAAAAGAAGTATATGTGCCGTTATTATTGGTATCATTAAACGTACTATTGAAAGTACCGTTGAAGGTATCGTTAGTGGACATGCTCGTTGTTGTTGTTCTCAAATTGGCTGTTGCTGTTGTGCTAAATCAATACGTATCTTGTTACTATATCATAATTTTTCAGAAAATGCCAACCAGCACTTCGCGCGTATTCAGCGAGAACCGCGAGATTTGAACAGGAGCAGAATATTGCTAAGAAATGAGTGGCAATTAAGAACAGAATCTACTACTTTCGAGAGAACTGCCACAATTGTAAAAAAAAGGATACAAGAGAAGATATAAAAAATGCTAGTGAGATTCAGAAGTAAGGATGGTATGCACAGAGTATCCTGTGAGAGTTCGGATTTATTTGGGATATTACTCGAAAAGTTATTGCCACAATTGAGTCCCATGGCAGATGCCACCACCTTTATGGTTAGTGATAAACCTGGTGTTGGCGGCGAACCAGTTGGAACAATTGTTGAGAGAACAGTCAGTGATTTGGGGCTGAATCATGGTGATATAGTTTATCTTAATTATGAATTGAAGGATGAGGGTGATAATGAAAAGGCCGATGGTACCTCATCTATATCCCTTAATATAAACCCTGTTAATGTAGGTGGTCCATTAAATGTTAAGGAATTAGCATTAGATGAAGCCTTGGAAAATGAGAATGGCTTAATTTTACGTAAGAGATCAAATCTCTGTAAGCACGGTGATAAGGGGATGTGTGAATATTGCTCTCCGCTACCTCCATGGGATAAAGATTACCATGCAGAAAACAGTATTAAACATATCTCCTTTCATTCATACTTGAAGAGATTAGATGAAGCCACAAACAAGAGGGAAAATGGTAGCTCATATATTGCGCCATTATCACAACCTAACTTTAAAATTGATAAGCATTGCAAGAACGGCCATGAACCATGGCCTCGTGGTATTTGTTCTAAATGTCAACCATCCGCCATTACACTTCAGCAACAAGAATTTAGAATGGTAGATCATGTTGAATTTCAAAAGAGTGATTTAATTAATGAATTCATTGAGTCATGGAGAACTACAGGTATGCAAAGATTTGCATATATGTACGGTACATACGAGAGTTATGAATCCACACCATTGGGTATTAAGGCTGTCGTTGAGGCCATATATGAACCCCCTCAACACGATGAACAAGATGGATTAACAATGGATGTTGAACAAGTAGCTGCTGAGATGATCAAAATTAACAGAATCGCATCAAAGATGGGCCTTTTACCAATTGGCATAATATTTACAGATTTAACCGATGCTGGAAATGGTGATGGCACTGTGTTTTGTAAAAGACACAAGGACTCTTTCTTTTTATCATCCTTAGAAATTATAATGGCAGCTAAACAGCAATTAAAGCATCGTAATACATGTAAATTTAGTGAACAAGGCGTATTCTCTTCAAAGTTTGTCACCTGCGTGGTATCTGGTAATTTACAAGGTGATATTGATATTGCCAGTTACCAAGTCTCAACAAGTGCAGAAGCACTGGTTGATGCTGGAATGATCAGTGGCTCTACGCATCCATCAATGGCATATATTAATGAAACCACAAACGACAGATACGTTCCTGAGATATTTTACATGAAGAAGAACGAGTATGGGTTAACGGTAAAGGAAAACGCGAAGCCCGCATTCCCCGTGGATTACCTTTTAGTCTCCTTATCGCATGGTTTCCCAACTGTCCAGGAGAAACAGAGTGAATTACAAACCACTGCCAAATTTGCAACTGTGAAGGGTTTCCCATGGACGAATAGACAATCAATGGGCCAATCCCAAGACTATCAAGAACTAAAGAAGTACATATTCAACGCCAGTGTCAGTGGGGATTTCAATCTCCTCCAAGAAAAGGTATCTAACTTCCACTTCTTGCTCTACGTGCACTCGCTCGAGATCCTCTCGGAGTCTCAATGGTTGTTGTTGGTGAAGGCTGCAACAGACAGAACCACAGAGGAACCCCTCTACGAACTCACCTCAACCCCAGAGTGGCAGACCCTGATCATGATCCTGCAAGAAACTGTCTAGCCCCCTTCCTGGCTCCGATACCAATAGGTCCGTATAGGCAACGTGATCTTCCCCCCATTTACAGCGTTTTTTTCTAGAAAGTTCTGGTTGCATCACGATCGACGGACTGAAAATTTTCACTGTTTTTTTTCCATCTTGCACTTTGGAACTTCGCAAAGACGATGAGTATTACGGGCGGCCTTTGTAGTTTCTCCTGTTCACTACTCACTGGAGGTATTTAACTGTTCTGCTCGAGAACTTTTCCATAGCTTCGTATATTTTAGATAACCACACAAAAACTATATAGTAATGAGTACTCCATTTGGTTTAGATTTAGGTAACAACAACTCCGTCTTAGCTGTTGCTAGAAACAGAGGTATTGACATCGTTGTCAATGAAGTCTCTAACCGTGCCACCCCATCTATTGTTGGTTTCGGTCAAAAGAACAGATTCTTAGGTGAAACTGGTAAGACCAAGCAAACCTCTAACATTAAGAACACTGTTGACAACTTAAAGAGAATCGTCGGTTTAGACTATGATGACGAAGAGTTCAAGAAGGAAGCTCAATTCTTCAACACCAAGTTAGTCAAGTTAGACGATGGTAAGATCGGTGCTCAAGTTAGATTAGCTGGTGAACAACAAATCTTTTCTGCTACTCAATTAGCTGCCATGTTCATTGACAAGGTCAAGCACACCGTCATTGATGAAACCAAGGCTAACATCTCTGACATCTGTATTGCCGTGCCAGCTTGGTACACCGAAGAACAACGTTACACCGTTGCTGATGCTTCCAGAATTGCTGGTTTAAACCCAGTTAGAATCGTTAACGATGTTACCGCTGCTGCCGTCTCTTACGGTGTCTTCAAGACTGATTTACCAGAAGGTGAAGAAAAGCCAAGAATCGTTGCTTTCGTCGACATTGGTCACTCTTCTTACACCTGTTCCATCATGTCCTTCATGAAGGGTTCCTTAAAGGTTTTAGGTACCGCTTACGACAAGCACTTCGGTGGTAGAGATTTCGACCGTGCCATCACTGAACACTTTGCTGACGAATTCAAGTCTAAGTTCAAGATTGATATCAGAGAAAATCCAAAGGCCTACAACAGAGTCTTAACTGCTGCTGAAAAGTTAAAGAAGGTCTTATCCGCTAACACTTCCGCTCCATTCTCCTTAGAATCTGTTATGGACGATGTTGATGTCTCTTCTTCCATGACTCGTGAAGAATTAGAAGAATTAGTTAAGCCATTATTAGAACGTGTTACTGAACCAGTCACTAAGGCTTTAGCTCAAGCTGGTATTACCGCTGAAGATGTTGACTTTGTCGAATTAATTGGTGGTACCACCCGTATCCCAACTTTAAAGAACTCTATCTCTGAAGCTTTCGGTAAGCCATTATCTGCTACCTTAAACCAAGATGAAGCTATCGCTAAGGGTGCTGCTTTCATCTGTGCTATCCATTCCCCAACTTTAAGAGTTAGACCATTCAAGTTTGAAGATATCCACGCTTACTCTGTTTCTTACTCTTGGGACAAGCAAGTTGAAGATGAAGACAGAATGGAAGTCTTCCCAGCCAACTCCACTTTCCCATCTACCAAGATGATCACTTTACACCGTACTGGTGACTTCTCCATGGAAGCCTTCTATACAAACAAGGAAGCCTTACCAGCTCACGTTAAGAGCGACATTGCCAAGTGGGAAATTACCGGTATTGAATTAGGCGAAGGTCAAGAATCAGTCCCAGTTAAGTTAAAGTTAAGATGTGACCCATCCGGTTTGCACACAATCGAAGAAGCTTACACTTTAGAAGACATTGTTGTTAAGGAAGAAATTCCATTACCAGAAGATGCCCCAGAAGGTGCTGAACCAGAATACAAAGAAGTAACCAAGACTGTCAAGAAGGACACCTTAAATATTGTTGCTCATACCTACGCCTTAGATGCTAAGACCTTAAACACTTTAATTGAAAAGGAAAATGAATTAACTGCTCAAGATAAGTTAGTTTTTGAAACCGAAGACAAGAAGAACGCCTTAGAAGAATACATTTACACCTTACGTGGTAAGTTAGAAGACGAATATGCTGATTTCGCTTCTGATGCTGAAAAGACCAAGTTAACTGGTATGTTACAAAAGGCTGAAGATTGGTTATACGACGAAGGTTACGATTCCATCAAGGCTAAATACATTGCTAAGTACGAAGAATTAGCCTCCTTAGGTAACATGATCAGAGGTAGATACTTAGCTAAGGAAGAAGAAAAGAGACAAGCTCTAAGATCTAAGCAAGAAGCTTCTCAAATGGCCGACTTAGCTGAAAAGTTAGCTGCTCAAAGAAAGGCTCAAGCTGAAGCTGATGCTGCTGAAGCTGCTAAGGTTGATGCTGAAGGTGACGTTAACTTAGATTAAATTAATTAATCTACTACCATCTTTCTTTTTCTCCCTTTCTCTTTGCTTTTCACATCTGCGAAATATTACAAAACAAAAGCTGATGAAAATGAAACAATTTTGTATACTGATAAACGTGAAATAGAATTAATTTCTTTTCTTGATTGATATAAAATATATTTACATACATATTTAATGAAAACAAATTAGTTTCTTATATTTATTTATTGATATTTTTCAAAAGGACCGTTTATATTTAGCATGCAATATATGCAATTAAAAAAGTTGTACTGTTGTTTTGTCTTACGCAAATGTTGTTAAATATCATCGCTAAGGAATAGGGTATATATATAGATAGGTATGAACTTTTGTTACATTAATTTTAAGATAATGGAAAAGAATAAATAAAACAATGAAACTGTCTACTTAGAAGATCTCGCTTTTCTAAACACCCTACGAACATGGGTTCTTGATCTTGTAAAACAAGAAGGTGAGTTCTTTGGTCCCATATCTTTCCAATTTGTATCATAGTAAAACCAAGAAGATATATCCCACTCGCAATCCAGCCAATACCATTCTTGAGGTAAATTATTTGTTATGGACTGTGGAGAATCACAATAATAGTGCGATAATGTGTAACTTGGCCTTTCAAATGGTAACAGCCTTGAAGAATATAACTTGCCATCCCATTTTCTTTGATTTTCACGTACGTCAAACTCAATGATATCAAAATCGACGGAGATATCCACAGATATTTTGTCTGTCTGGATGTTTACTAGATCAATCAATTTCGACCTTAGGATGTTAACATTTGATACCTCAAAATTCTCATTGTCAATTTTCAAACTAACTGTGTCATATTCTTTGTTGTTTAATTTTAACTGGATGTAATCTTCTGGAAGGATATATGAATAATTGTATCCAGATTCTTTTTTCCCAAAATTATGGCATAATTTTCTAATTAATACAGATCTCCACAGTAATTTTAAAGTTCCTTGAAACCAATTAGAATGGAAGCAACAACAAAGCACTACAAGTAGAATGATATAGTCCCTGATGGTGCATATTAATGGAATAAAATGAAATTTAAAAATTAGCATTTGTAATGGAGTCAACATAATAATCCATTTTAAAAACCCACGTATATCTCTTATATCAAACATAGCACATGTTTGGTGCCGTATAATGTCGAATTTTGTTATAATATTTTCGGTGAGAATAACAATATCGTCAACTGTTGGTGGTTCCAGTAATGTTAAATCGCGGAAAAGGGTATTGAGATAATATACAACCGATATTAGTATAAAATTAGAACTCAACAATCCAAGATAATCCAATATTAATGATTCCGTTGAATATGTAGCGTATTGTCCAATCGTTGTTGGTATTAAAAGATAACGTACAGATAATATCAACAGTACCAGATTGACAAATATTAACTGAGAATCATTTGTAATCCACAGTAATGAATCCAATGCATTGTCTAATATAAGAATATAGGGATATAAACCTGACAATGATTTTGTAATTTCAATTGGGGTACTCATTGTCAAAGGACGTCGTTGGACGTGTACGCTTTCAAAATTAGTTCTAGTTTCAAAATTATCAGTATCCATACCACTATTTAGTTCTCTAAAAGAAATGCTTTGATCAATTCACTCTTATAATTGGCGAAATTAATAAATTGTTTTACCCCAATGTTTAAGCAATATGTAGATTTTTCGAAGATACCTAAATATAAGGAAAATCAAAAATTGCACTATTTTTAATTTAACTTAAAGCTCTTCCTAAAAATTGTTTATAATTTGATTCGATGTCTTTATTGATCTTTCTTTGTTGTACACTGATGAATATCATCTCTGGGTAAGTCATTTCCCTAAAAATTCTCATTGAGAAGGTTTCGCAAATAAAATTTCAATCCGATCAGAAAAAAAATATATATATAAATCTGAACTGTTCAATGATTGAAGCTAGGAACCTTGATCGTTACAGAAAAACCAATAATCCCCCTTGCTTAGTGAAGAGAAACAACTTCCCCCTTTCCCCTAGTATTTAAGTATATCTTCTATTTATTATTAGATTTCAATCTGAAATGAATACTCCAAAACAAAACACAAAACTTTTCAGAAAGCATCCAACTATAAAACAATCATCACATAATGATATCAAAACAATAATATACATAAAATCTAGTACTCCTTTTATAAGTGGTGTCAAACGGATCAAGAAGTTTCTATCGAAGCTAGAAAAGAGAAAATCTAACCCAGAACTACAACGTGTGGTTCTTCTTGGTATGGGCAAAGCAACCCAGAAAACACTAGCATTGGCCTCATACTTTGAAGAAGAAAAGTGTAAAAGAGTTGAGGTATTTACTAAAAGTGTTGAGGTTGTCGATGAAGTGATTAACGAAGATGAACAGGAAGACGGGGAAGAAATTGATGATGCAGACAAAGATACAACTTTGAAGAAGCGTCTGGTGAGCGGTGTAGAAGTTAGAATATATTCATAGAGAATCACTTCAGATCTAAATAATACTATATATAATTCCCCAATGCATAGATTTTGTCATTTACTGAAAGCCATTCATCAAAATTCAGTTTATTAAGTTAAAAATTATGAGTACAAAATCGTTTTTGCTTATGACTAATTTTATTCAATTATACAAACGAAAGGCAAAGAGAACCAATATTTCAACTTGTACAATATATATGCTTATGACAGAAGTAGAAAGGAAATCCAAGATGGTCGCAACCGAGTTTCAGAGGAATGTATGGAAAAGAATTAAGACCATCGGTATCATTGGACTAGGTGACATGGGTTTACTTTACGCTAATAAGTTCGCTGAAGCTGGGTGGCATGTGGTAGCCTGTGATAGAGAAGAAAAGTTTGAAGAGCTGCAGGAGAAGTATGCCAATGGGAGTTTTAAGATAGTAAAAAATGGTCATTATGTATCTCGAGTCAGTGATTTTATCATTTACAGTGTGGAAGCTGCTAATATTGACAAAATTGTGTCCACATATGGACCATCTGCCAAGGTTGGTGCAATTGTTGGTGGTCAAACAAGTTGTAAAAGACCAGAAATCATGGCATTTGAGAAATATTTGCCTGATGATATAAAGATTATTACCGTCCATTCCTTACATGGCCCAAAGGTGAAAACAGATGGCCAACCGTTAGTAATCATCGACCATAGATCTAACAATGATAATGGTGAAGCACTATGTTTTGTTGAATCTGTAGTTGCCTGCCTAAACAGTAAACTTGTTTACTTGACTTCTGAAGAACATGATAGAATTACCGCTGATACACAAGCTGTCACACATGCTGCATTTTTATCTATGGGCGCCGTTTGGGCCAAATTAAAGGTTTACCCTTGGAAGGTCGATAACAATAAATGGGTCGGAGGTATTGAAAATGTGAAGGTAAATATTGCATTAAGAATTTACTCAAATAAATGGCATGTTTATGCTGGTTTAGCTATTACCAATCCACACGCTCATCAACAAATATTACAATATGCAACTAGTGTAACTGAGTTGTTTACATTATTTTTAGATAATAAAAAGGAGGAACTAATGGAAAGATTAAGTAGAGCTAAAGAATTTGTCTTTGGTAATCACAATGGATTATTGCTTTTAGATGACTCTCTACTAGAAAGATTTTCTTTGTCAAAAAATAGCAATTATAGTGGAGAGGACAACAAACAATTACCAAACTCTCATCTCTCTATCCTAGCCATCGCTGATTCATGGTGTCAACTAGGAATTAACCCTTATGACCATATGATCTGTTCTACACCTTTATTCAGAATATTTTTGGGTGTTACTGAATATTTATTCCTAACGCCCGGTTTATTAGAGCAGACCGTCAACGCTGCAATCGATGATCAGTCGTTTAGAAAAGATGATTTAGAATTTGTAGTTGCCGCAAGATCATGGAGTTCAATTGTCTCTTTTGAAAGTTTTGATAATTACAAAAAACAATTTGAAGCAGTTCAAGAATTTTTTAAACCAATGTTCCCAGAGGCAACTGCGATTGGTAATGAGATGATCAAGACGATCTTAAGTCATTCAAAAAAGGAAGAAAGTAAGTAGCTGATATAATATTTAATATTTAAAAGTATAGATGAAAATGTTACGTATTTAATGAACTTAATACAAGATCATATGATTGTCTTATGCAAATGAGTAATAAAAATAAGGGTTATATGAGTTGTTCGCTTGTGTTTATGATTGATATGCATGAATATTATGGAGTCTCCTAGATTCTACTTTTCTTCCTAGGTAAGGTTTCATCATATTGGCTATCATTCTCTCCACGTTCAATGGAATATGGAAATTCGACTGTTGATGAACTGTCCCTTTGCCTTTTCGAAAAAGGATAGTTGTTAGACATATTAGTTGCGTCACATAGAATAGAATCCTGACTGTTATAGCCATCATTTTCCTTTGTGTTACTGTTTGGATTATATTGATTATTGTTCCTCAGATATCTGTATTGGTTAAGATAATTATGGAATATATTAGAATTGTCATAACTGATACATGAATTCATAGCATGAATGAATTTATTGGTATTGTTAATAGTAGATGGATTTGAAGTTAACCATCTAGATAGGTTTTTCGCCGTTTGATAATCTCCAGGTTGTAGGCTACCTACAATTTCAGGGAAATATGACTTGAAATCCTTGCACATTATACGATTCCAGGCACGCACCACCGAGGAGGTATGTAAGTAGTTGTTAGTGTATTCCAATGAATTGTTATCTATTACAGCAAAAAAGGTATGCCATATATGCATTATTAAACCTTTCAGACCTCCATCCTTCAACAGATAGTTTATATATGTCAATGATATGTTTCTGTTAATGGGTAGCAAATCATTTGGTGTGAGACATCTGAGGATTATCCTAATATTTTCGTTATTGATCTCATCGTTTCCATTGTTTACATCTGATATGTATAATAATAGATATAGTTCCATTTTTGATTGTGGATGAAAGAGTACCAAATGCCATATTTGTAAATTTGAATCCTGCGGTCTGATGTAGAACAACTTATTCTTGCTCTCTTTTAATGAGTTATTTTTCATCAAGAACTTCCATTCTCGCAATAACTTCTTTGTTAGTGGACTAACCATTCTGTCTGTGCTCCTCTCTCCAGATCCTTTACTTTACCTGACTTTTAATTAAAAAACAACGAGTGAAAGATAAAAAAGTAAAATCAGTTTGCCTCCGCCTCTGTTATATATCTGGCTCTAGCTTTGTGATTTACTCTATTGATTTTGAAACAATCAAAAAAGGTTCTATAAATGGGATCCTTCTATGAGAATCTATTTATCAGAATTTACTTTTTGATTTTTTCTTGTGATGAGCAATAAACAAAGAGATATTTCTGTGCGCTACGCAGAAAAACACACGGACACCGCATAGTTTAGTAGAGTATCCTGTTACCGAAACCTGGGTTTGTACTATTCTCATTGATATTAAAGGTATTCATTGTTGTTAAGTTCGAGTTATTGCTAATAGATTTTCTTATATTAGTCTC
>JAJMCG010000132.1:0-28341 GCA_030572895.1 Jamesozyma jinghongensis
CAAACGCGTTTTTCCTTCCCCCCCCCCCCCCCCCCCACCCCCTTCACTTCGGGTTATCCTTCTAAGGTTTCTCTCTGTGTACTCAGTAATTTAAAGGGAACCTACGATATTGCAACAAGGAAGACAGTACAGATATAGGAACAATAGACACATATATGACAGCCGATACAACAGTTGAAACACAACAACACTCTTTCTACAACAGGAAGTCCTTCACCAAGGAGGAATGGAGACAACGTGTTCTCTCAGATAAACTGATCACTAATGAATTCGTTCCTAGAGAATCCAGCGAGATTCAGGGATCCGAATGCAACTCGAAGCAGGATTTAGAACTACTAGTTGCAAAAACAAGTACTAACGAACCCGCATTACCAATGCTTTTACTCAACTATTTTGTTTTGTTGGGATACGAACAAGCTAGTATACGTATGGCAAGAGAATTATCCTTGGTGCGAAACAATAAGGATGCAACTGAATTTAACGCGCTTTACAGGATTCCGCAGAGATCACATGTGCGTCATCTGATCAAGATGGGAAAGATATCAGAAGCAATGACATATATCATGGAAGAGTTTGGACTTGAAGTACTGGAATGTAACTCTCCACCTGATAGTAATGGAAGCAATTTTTGCATTAGTCATTCAAAGACAGACAAAGGCGTCTATGGTTCTAATGGAGGCAAGGGAACCGATTTGCATTACAAATTGCTTTTGTTGAATTTGATCGAAATGATAAGGGAACATAGAGGTAATAAAGCGGAGTCAAGGCAGTCTAATGACGAATTTATACTCAAATTGATTAATTACTCACAAGAAAAACTCGCTGTGAAGGCCGCAACAAATCCCCAACACATGCGGGATTTGGAACTTATTATGACTCTGCTTTTGTTACCTGCGGAAAGTGACTCCCATGCAAAACTTCCAACAAGCCTCAAGAAACTTTATTCACTTTCGCTGAGGGTTAAAATAGCTGACCTGATTAATAAAAGATTACTTGAGTTTATTCATCCAGAGGTGACTAATCAGGCAAAATTTCCTGATTTGATCAGCTCAGATCATAATATAATTGGAGAAAGGTTATCCAATTCTAAATCGATCATCGAAACAAACCTGACTTCACCAACAGGTGACACAATTATTCCAAAGAGTCAAATTGAGAACTTCGAGAAACAAAGGGATCAAAAACAAACATTACCTTTCTCTGGGACACCATCTAAGACTAATTCCAATACATATTGGTCTGACACTACTGATTTACTCCAACAGAGCTTCCCAGAATTACACCAGGGACATACCGATGACGTCTCTCTGACATCAAACGACTTGAATATCACAGAATTCAAGCACGAAGCAAAATTGATACAAATAATGAAACTCTGGGCATGGTGCGAGAATGAATTACATATCAATGATATCGGTGTTCCCCGCTTGGAGAATAGAGATTAAAATCTTAAGTAAGTTTTCTGTTTCCCTTTCTTTATAGTTACATATCCTTGATTTAATCCTTATTAATTATATATTCACATTTTATTCTAGTACCAGTCTCCAATTTCAGAAAACATAATTGAACGTCATCGACAGTCACCGGTAGTAATTCATTCATATTGTTATATACACGTACACTTTTGGAGATAGTGAAATCCTTTTCATGTCCATTCAAAAGTTCATCGAATAACTCCGAATCCTTAAATAAATGATATAGTTTAACTCTCAACACATTTAAACTACAACCAAACTCTTGTCTCTTTTCCTTTTCATAGTCTTCAGGTGAAAATTCAATATAATATTTTAGGGGTTTCTTCAATAATTCAACACCATTAACTATAACATGTCCATCAACAAATAAATGGGATACAAATACTGGCTTGGCAAAAAATTTCTCTCTATCTTCAAATTCTTCAATAACAATACCACTTTTTTCATCCAAATATTCCTTACTATGAAACTCATCATTAATTAACATACGATGTAGCTTAATTCCCTCATCGATTCTACCGACGTTCAATTCATCATACGTCTCCTTTTGTAATAGTGTCATCTCAATCGTAACCCAAATCTCTTGGATTAATGCAAAGGTACCTATCACTAATAAGTATAAGGTGATTCTACCACTTAGTGGATCATCATGAATAAATTGATGAACGTATGGTGTATGTTTTAATCGCTCAATCAGTTGACCCTCTATCTTTAAATATCTCTCCATAGTTGTATTTTCGCAACTCTCTCTGGGGGACTTACGTTTGTCACACTCCTCTATTTTTTTTTTCCAGCATTAATTGTATAGTAATTATATATATATAGCGCTTTCTCGTTCAGATATCTTTTCTAAACGAGACGGAAATTTATCGCATATTTCGTCTATTGTTCACTCATCTTACTCAGCACATCTTCAATTTTATTCACCTAAAAGTGTAGTTAGTAAATAGATCCCTCGCTATGTTAGTCAACAAATTCAAATATACATACCCATTTCATGAAATCTTTGTCTTTCAATTTTTTACGTATTTGTCTCTTCGATATCTTTATTTTCCCTTTTGGTAAAATCGCTTCCATTTGCATAGGTTCTCGGCCATGTCCATCCACATTCTCTAAAGCTGGCTGTGCACTGGGAAAATCTGTATTTAGGTTAGTTTTAGAAACTTTAATGGATGAATCTAATGGCTCGACTATCAATTGGATTGCTTCCCCTCCTGTGCTAACCTTAGCACTATTTTCCGACATCAAAGGACCGACATTCTTTTTACTAGTTTGGCCATTCTCAATATCTAAAGTTAATGGGTTTTCGTTCTCCATTACTTGTTTGGAACAATCTTCATGCACTGTAATTTTACTTGAAATTAGCTCATCATTAACTTTACATTGATCTCTTTGTATATCCTTATTCTCCGATATTAGCGAAATTCCAAGGGTCTGGGCAAGAGAACCTTGATTATTTACAGCTTTATCATCATCCACAATATTGTCTGGTAGAAGCACAGTTCGTGGTACTGGTGCTGAAAGTACTAAATCGTCAACGATTTGACTTTGCAGTATTATAGGGTCCTGTATACCCAATGAGGTAGCATTATCAATAAGATCGGTGCTACTCACTTTTGCGCCTTTAATTGTAAACTTTAATTTAGACAATATTAAATGAATCTTTTCAAAATCAAAAACGTTATTACAGGTGATTTGGAACTTTTTTAGTAACATGACTCCGTTTTCGGTAACTAAATACTTGCAAGATATGGATGGTGACTTGATGGCAAACTGAACCTCCAAGTTTATGCTCCCGAGATTAACTTGGATAAGATCTAAAATAGTGGTAGAATTACAAATTATCTTAATGACGACTATTCCCATGGGGAGCACTTCAATTTGAAAGCAAATCGGATAAGTAATTGGGTAATGTTGCCATAAATCTAGCCTTAGCGGTGGAAACTTTGTTTCAAACCCAAATGGTGCAAAGATTGGTTCTCTGTAAGCGGAGTACATCCTCACAGGTATACTATAAACAAAGTTATTCATAACAAATACAGATCCTCCTATTTTTTGCTCACTGTTTTTGTTTGTACGTTCATGTACCTAAATTGCGCTTTTACTAATTCGCCACCCTTTCTTAGTAATGTAACTTTAAAAAAAAAGTGGTCTCCCTCAAGCAAACACAATGATGAATGCAAATCATGACAAGCAAATCTCGAACTGGAATGGTGATTTGTAGCCTCCTGTGCCTGGAATCTTATTTCGAATCATGTAGTTCATTAAAACAACTATTTTTATGATATCATTCCTGCACCACTAACAATATGCCTTGCAACCGAAAGTTTAAACCTTATTTTAAAAGAGCTAAGTTTGGTAATTATCTGAAGGTGAAAACTCAAATTGAGTTAATTTGACCCTTTGGCTAACTATCCTGTTGTAAAAACTTATCTTGGATCTTTTCTGCGCGAAGAAAGTTTTAATAAAAAGTGTAATTCATGTCTCAGATTCAGAACTGGAAATCTCACTTTCAGTTTAAAGACCGTAAGGTGCCTCTAATGTACTTCTACGAATCAAACCCCTCAGAATACGAGGCCTCTTACCTAATCGTTACAGGTAAAGACAAGTTCGAAAATGACCACCTGATCAAATACGGCTCTAAGGAATTAAACCTTGTGTGGTTTCATGCTGATAGATATTCCAGTGGGCATGTTTATTTGCAGTTAAAGCCGAATCAGAAATCTCTGGATGAGGTACCGGATACTGTAATTAATGATTGTCTTCAGCTTTGTAAATCTGAGTCCATACAGGGCAATAAACTGAACCAATGCACGATCCTTATCACTCCATGGATCAATCTACGAAAGAACAAACTCATGAAACCAGGTGAGGTCTCCTTTAAATCTACGAGGAATTGCAAGAAAAAAGAGTGTTTTGCTAGGGATAATAAAGTGTTGAACAGACTGGCAAAGACTAGGGTCGAAGTCTTCGATAATGTGGAGGAGTTCTTGCACAGTGGAAAGAAATCCAAAGATCCAGAGTATTTCATAAAATATTTAACAAAAAACAAGGAGCTACTCCTGGAACAAGAAAGGGCCAGAAAACATGCAAAGAAGCAACAAAAGAAGAAGAAGCAATCTGACGAAGATGAAATTGAATATGAAGCGGACCTTAAGCAATGAATCAAGTTTATTGGTTGTCTGAAATGCAATCTTTGTCAGTTATTCGATCTTTCTTATCGCTCATCTAATAGTAACAATCACGTGATTGAAATGTTAAATTTTTTCGTTCGAAAGTTTTTTAGAAAAATTTTCAATTATAGAGGAAGCGATGAGTTGAAAAGTCAAGTTTATTATTGTTAGTTAAGAATTGATAATTATATAGAGTCTAAAAGAATAGCAGTTTTAATCACACTAGATCAAAAGTTATGTCCAAGAGATCCATTGAAAGAGACTCTGAAGAGAGAAACGTCTCTGCTAGAACCAATAGCCAAGATGCGCCAGTAGCCCAGACAAACGGCGAACAGGATATGGAATTAGATGATGACCAATTCATGGATGATTTCGAAAGTGATGAAGAAATTATTGAATTAGATGACCAAGAAGATGATGAAGAAATTGAAGGTGATATCAGAGAAGTCACTGAAGAGGAGGCTGCAAAATTAGTCCAAAAGGATGAGGAAGCCAGTAAGGCTGGTCAAGAATTATATTTACCACACAGATCTCGTCCATTGGGCCCAGATGAAGTTTTGGAGGCTGATCCAACTGTATATGATATGTTGCATACTGTTAATATGCCATGGCCATGTTTGACCCTTGATATCATCCCAGATACTCTAGGGTCTGAACGTAGAAACTACCCGCAATCCATCTTAATGACTACTGCTACTCAAGCTTCCAAAAAGAAGGATAACGAATTAATGGTTTTGTCTTTAACTCAATTAAACAAGACTTTAGTCAAAGATGACGATGAAGATGACGATGACGAAGATAATGAAGATAATGATACGGAACCAATTATGGAAAATGAAAACATCTCATTAAAGGACACCACTAACAGGTTAAAAGTTTCTCCTTTTGCTCAATCTAATAAGGAAGTATTAACCGCAACCATGAGTGAGAATGGTGAAGTTTACATTTTTGACTTAGGCCCACAATCTAAAGCTTTCTCTACACCGGGCTATCAAATTCCAAAGGCTGCCAAAAGACCAATCCACACTGTTAGAAACCACGGTAATGTTGAAGGTTACGCTTTAGATTGGTCCCCATTAAATCAAGCTGGTGCCTTATTAACTGGTGACTGTTCCGGTCAAATTTACCACACCCAAAGACATACTTCTAAGTGGGTTACTGACAAATTAGCATTTACTGTTGGAAACAATAAATCTGTTGAAGATATTCAATGGTCTCAAACTGAAAACACTGTCTTTGCTTCTTGTGGTTGTGATGGTTTTATTAGAATCTGGGATATTAGATCTAAGAAACACAAACCTGCTTTATCTATCAAAGCCTCTAACACAGATGTCAATGTTATGAGTTGGAGTTCCAAGATGGGATACCTATTAGCCAGTGGTGATGATAACGGTTCTTGGGGTGTTTGGGATTTAAGACAATTTTCCCCGGACAACATCAACAACGTTCAGCCAGTTGCCCAATATGATTTCCACAAGGGTGCTATTACAGCTATCAGTTTCAACCCGTTGGACGAATCAATTATTGCTGTTGCATCTGAAGATAACACTGTTACCTTATGGGATTTATCTGTGGAAGCTGATGATGAAGAAATTAAGCAACAAGCTGCTGAGACTAAGGAATTAGCTGAAATTCCACCACAGTTATTATTTGTTCATTGGCAAAAGGAAGTGAAGGATGTTAAATGGCACAAACAAATTCCAGGCTGCTTAGTTAGTACTGGTACCGATGGTTTAAATATCTGGAAGACTATCTCTGTCTAAGAAAACTTTTAGAACAATAAAAAAACCGCATAAAATATATCATATCTACCATAAAAAATCTTTAATTCAATCAAAAACCTTGAAGAAAAGGGATAAATCGTTTCTCTCATACACTTAGTAACATCTATAAATATATATGAGTAATTAACGTACTTCATTGTATAATATTTAACCAAACCAATCTGTCTTTTAAAACATCAACTAAATTCATTACTTTTATTTCCTGTTTTCATTCAAAGAACATTGTTTTAAAAGTATTCATATTCGATATTACATATGTTGAGTCACTCAATTGAATTGCACAAGTATTTCTGAGACTTAGTTTTGATATTTCATCTGCTTTGTGATCTATTTTGTCAATTGATAGGTCATGCTCATTTCTTACAAGCTTTGATTTCTCATCTGCGTTGAAATACTTGTTTCTATTGGCTCTATCAATAAGGATGCTATTCCATCCTGCGTTTTCAGCGGCATGCATATCATTTTTTACTTCATCACCAATATGCCAACTATACTCTTTCAATTCAGCAACTGTCCCACCTTGTAAAATTTCTGGTCTCTTTGAGACTATGTTCTCAATAGCGTAATCGAATATTTTGTTATCAGGTTTTGCGACCTCTAGATCATATGAAAGATATATGTACCCATCAAAATATTTCAATATGCCTAAATTTTTTAGTAAGGTATATACTGCAGGGTCTGTGTTGCTGACTATTCCTAATGTCACGTTTGGATGGTGATCCTTCATGTATTTCAAGAAGTCAACTAGGTCAGGATATGCATTGTAGGCTTCATTTCCCTCAAATCTTTTTAAAATATCATTAATCATTTCCTCGGGAATAATATGTGGTAAAAATATTTCTTTTATCAATAAGCTCCACCAGTAATTTGATGTTATCTTAGTGAATTTCCCATAATTAGGGTGTTTCTCCTTTAGGGATTTATAAACTAGAGGAAATCTCTTTGTGAGATCATCCGGATCAACATTAAGCCCATATTTCAAACCAACATTACAGTATTGTACCATTACAGGGAGGGTAGTACAATATAGGGTATTGTAGGCATCGAATGTAATAATCCTGGGTATCGGAAGTTTTGCGTTCTTTGTCCAATGAGTTGATATAAGTTTCTTTGGAAATGTCATCTTATTCATATAATCTGTAACAATGTATTGTCTTGTATCTGGTCTTTAGTCCATAGTAGCGTCCTGAACAATACTATTCCTTACTGAAATTGATGTTGCAATCTTCTGAATTTGTTTCTCGACTCAAAAGCGCGTTACTGCTAAAATCGTACAATATCTATGACACCTAACTAAATATGCCATTCACATTTTTATTTTTTTTACGTTAATTAGGGTATATTTAATATACAAAATTTATTAATTTTATGAAGGTTTATATATTCTACAAATACAGATGTTGAAGTCGATGGATATGCATATTGAGTAAATTAAAATTAGTTGTTAAAGAATGCATCATTTTTTGCAAAACAGTAAGCATCTGAAATTTCAATGGCTTCATAAGTACCTTGCAGGCTAGTAACAACTCTATATTCGTAAGTGTAAATATCAGTGACCTTATGTGTTTCAACAACTTGAGGTCTCTTTCTATCGTTAGAGTTGTTTTCTGTTTCTTCAGTTCTAACATAAGTTAAAGCGAACGGAGGAGTACCTTCAAATGAAAAAATAACCTCAGCTTGATCTCCTTCATGAATATCTTCAATGACATAATTACCTTGGGAAACAGTAACAGATGGGATTGGATGGATGGTTAAAGCCAACTTCTCAAATTCTTGTTCCATACCAGGTTTGGTGAAGTTGACGATACATTGAGAGGTGGAGTCTTCAATAGAATGAATAGTAATTTTACCTTCCTCTGAAGCTAATCTGACAAATTGAGATGAAGATTCTTGAGATTTCAATAACATATCATTAAATTTGTATTTAATTGTAAATGGTGCCATACCATTCAATTGATAAGAAACGTAATCACCGACACAATAATCTGAGTTAGAGCTCAATAGATCAATCTTCGGAACATCAGTAATTGAAATCACTACATGATTCCTACTGTTCAGCATCCCGTCTTGGTTAGTGTCCTCATTGGCAATCTTCTTTATATTTTTGTTAATGAAGTTATTGATTTTACTGTTTTGAACGTTGGTCAAATCATTTACACAACCGTTGGCATCAACAATTTTACTGATCGTAACAACATGATTACCTAGCTTCAAGCCTCCATATAGTTTTTCATATTGGAAATTGTCTGAAGTAATGCCATCTAACACCAATTGCTCCGTTCTACTAGTACTTTCATGATAAATATTGAATGAAATAGAGAATGGTGCTTTACCGGTCAAAAACCTCAACCGAATTGGATCCAATAGGGATACTTGGTCAACATTTGCAGAGCAGGTTCTCAATGTCTTACCTTGGTCAATAAACTCAATCTCTGGAAGTGGATTAACCATCTGTTTAATAATAATTTCATTCTTATTTTCGGTCGATACCAAATCATGTTGGTTTTGTTCATAATTAGCATCATAGATACTTTTTACAGTGACAACATATTCACCTGATTCAGTATTTGGCAATTTCAAGGACACATACTTCGTGGTCACTTGGATACTTTCAACAGTAATTTCACCAACTGGGGAAACGAGATCGTAATTTAGGATGAATGGTGGTGAACCAGTCAAGACCAAATCAATGGTGGTCTGAGTGTCCTGACACACAGGTGCATTCATATATATGGAGCCAGTAATTTTCTTCATATACTTTTGATGATCAGATTTGATCACAAAGGTTGGTTTCTTTAAGTAAGAAACCTTAAACAACTTATCGCCATCAACTATCTTACCATTACAATTCAAATCTCTCATTTCCACCAATCTATAGATACCCTCTCTGTTAACTTTTATACTTGGTTTATAGCTGGTTTGGAACTTCATTTCCTTAGTTTCAATTGCAATGCCATTGAAGTCAGTATGTTGATATTTGACTAAAAATGGACCTTCACCAGCTAGTTTCAATGGAAGTTCAACTATAGAACCTTCAGTAACACTAAGTTCGTTATGTTTATTGCCTCTTTCCAATGTGTTGAACGAAGCAGATGGGATATCCATTCTAACTTTAATTCTAACGTCCGGTTCACTCAAAGATACCAGACACTTAGAAGAATCAGTAACCGAAACTAATGTTAAAATGTAATCACCACCTAAGCCGAACTTTGGACTATTAATCTCATAATGATTTTCCATAATATCATCAATCTTGTAAGATGTTCTAATATTTTGATTTGTTTCGAGAATATCGTAATTCAAACTGAATGGCGGTTGACCCTGTAAATTAATTGGTACTTTAGCCATTTGATTTAAACATAACTTAACAGAATCCTTGTAACTATGCTGGCTGATGCTTGCACTTGGCTTTACTCTCATTGACGTCCTAAAGGAATATTTGTCGACAGGTTCTAATTTAATTGGATCTCTGAAGAGATCATTTGAAATTTGGTCAAAGATAATTTCATAGTCCCCTTCAGAAGTTGGGTTATAGCTGAATTGATTTCGTGACCCTTTAGAAGTCAATCTCTTAGTTTCAAAAAGTTTGCGCTCGCTTTGTTGAGTTAATTTGTAAACCTTAATATTATAGTAGAAAGGTGGGAAACCAGTAAAACTCAAATCGAATGTTAGACCAACTTGTCCAATACACTGATCCATAATAGGATTTGAGACAACATCTAAATGAGGTGGAATAGGCTTTGAGATGGTAATCGTTGACTTACCAATAATAATACCAGCACAGAAGTTGGACTTGACAGATTCCAAAATATAGGTGCCTGGAGCTTCTGCATGTAAAGCGTGAGATAAACCTTTGGAATTAATTTGGAATGTCTTAATATTCTCTGTATCTTCATCAAAATTGCTGGTGTCAATGAATGAAACCTTAACAGAAAGTGGTATATCATTTTCCCAATTCTTGAAGTTTTCAAAGTTAATGACAATAGCCCTTTTTGTTGGCGAGTTAGCATCAAATATCTCATCCATCGAGACTCTAGGGATACTGTGTACATCGAATGTGTTCAATAAATCGTATTTCTTCTTTAGGTCATCAGAAAGAACAGTAAAATCCATCACGTTCCCTAAACTATCAACTAATTTATCAATCTTATAAGTATATTGACCATCGACATTAGTTAATGAATCAAGACTAATAGTAACGGGTTGGTTACGCGCCCATTGTAAGTCACGCAAATCGTCTGCAGAGAAGACCGACTTGGAGTTAATAAGATTTGATTGTCTCAAAGGAGATTTGAAGAACTCTGGCTGTAAGTTAGTATCCATAAAAGAGTAGACTTTATCATCAATAATCTTTGAGTAGCTTAACTTTAGTGGAGGGACACCTTGAATTTCAATAGAGATTTGATCAGAATCACCGAGACATCTATCAGAGTTCCCTGACCCAATAAGGTTTGCTATGGGACAATGAGGAATAAGTAAATGGGATTGATAAATTTTAAGGTTTAAGTTCTTGGAATCGACAATCTTTTTAATTTGGTAGAAACCGATCTCCTTTAAAGATAAGTTAATGTAACGAATCGACGACTTCTTTTTCTCAGAAGTACTTCCATCATTGTCAACATCTGAATTTAACAAACTTCTGTCGTTCTTTAATAAGTCAGATGGGTTAGCAATCTTTTGGAAATCTTTTTGCGTTAAATTCTTCAGTTCAACCAAATTGGTGTATAAATCTCTATATTCTAATTGAATGAATTTGATCTCCTCCGTCGAGTTAATTCTAATTGGAACGTTGACATTAATATGCTCACCGTTGATAATATTATTTGGATCTATCGGTAAACAGTAGGATTCATGCAACGGATTTAACATTGCCGTATTTTCAGGTAAAATTTTAATAGTTAACGCACCTTTGAAGTGGGAAGAAGTATCCAAAATACGATTGTGGGCATTGATCTTGTCACCAGTTAGAGTTAGCTCCTTTGAAAAGAAGAATTTCTTACAACTAGAGACTATCAACGTGACCAATAAAAACTCATGTTCCATTGATAGGAAAAATGTTATCATGGCCATCAATGCCATTAATGAAAATGTAATTATTGGTCTAAATGTAATTCTTGGAATCTTAAACACAGGTAAAAAGTAAAAGAATAGCGAATCAATAATTAAATATTTGGTGACAAAGTTGAAACGAGAGTTGTTGAATAAAATACCTGAAACTGATAAATTTGATTTCAAAAGTATAAGGTCATATATTTTATAAGCCTGTATGATCATGAATATTGACAAGGTCAATGTACGTTGCTTGGAGACATCAAGCACATCAGTTGATAATAATGGCAGAGACTCTGAACTATTTTTGTTAGGTGTGTTTTTCAGATCGAGGTTCATCTCATTGATGTTAATCTTTTGATCCTTGTTGACCTCATGGTGTTGATTGATGCTCGACGTAAAACGTCGCGTGTCATTGTTATTTGTGTTTTCATTATTATAGGACGTAGAAGAGGAGGTTGCACCCATCCAATGGTTGCCACGAGGAGTATCATTAAAAGCGTTAAACCTATTCTCCATAGTCTTCGTTTATATTTATAAAGATTCTCTGGATAAAAGCACTACTTATACAAACGGTATCTTGCAATATAGTCTAATAATATAATACAGTAATGGTCACACTAAGGTATTTTAAATGTTGATCCTTTGTCAGTGGCTTCTCCCTTTTATGGTTTATTAATTACTTCCTTCGATGTTTATTGAAATATTACTTGCACAAAAAAAATTTCATCAAATTTCACACATCGTTATAAATGACGCATCATCTTTGAAGATAGTCAATCAATCAAGAAGAGAATAAAACAGTTTATATCACCAGAGTTTTGTAGACCCAAAGCTCTACCTTCCATTTAGTCGATTGGAAATAGGTATACTGCAGATACACAAGATAACATGGCCATGTGTAAGAAGAGAGGGAGACCTAAGGTGTCTGCTTCTAGTCAGAGGGGAACCGAGGTAAGTCCTAAGAAACGAACTAAACCAAAGAACAAGAACAAAATTAAGAACCAAGATAAAGAAACGCTATACGGTATTTTAGACGAGCCCAATATTAAGAATGTTCAATTTGGAATTGACAAAAGATTTCCGACATGGTATGGTAGCAATGTTTATTTCAACAGTTCGAATAAGAGATTAGGCTTTATTGAAGTGAGATCGACTGGAGCTAATTCAGATGAGAATCGAACAATTGAAGAGGATTCGGAGATATGGCTTGACACATTATACGTTTGTGAGTATTGTTTTAAATATACAAACAGTAAATCAGATTTTATTGGCCATTCAGAAACCTGTTATTACAAGTTTAATACGCCCGGTAGAATCAAATACATGTCTCCGGAATACACCATTCGTAGAATTAAGGGCTCAAAACACGAACTGTTTTGCCAATGCCTTTGTCTTTTTACCAAATTATATTTGGACAACAAGTCAATGTATTTTAAAGTTGATCACTATAATTTCTACATGTTGTATGAGACAGGAAAACGAAAACCACTGGGTTTCTTTTCTAAAGATCTGGTATCATACAACCAAAATAACCTAGCTTGTATATTAATCTTTCCTCCTTATCAAAGACGAAGGCTGGGCTCACTACTTATTGAATTTTCATACAGACTTTCAAAGTTAGATGGAATAATATCGGGACCAGAGCTGCCGTTGTCACCGTTTGGGCTTATTGGGTATCTTAAGTTTTGGTCCCAGGTTATAGCATGGGAGCTGATTGAGGGCCAGTTATCAGGGGCAAGTAGTGTATCGTTAAACGATCTTTCTAAAATCACAGGGATTAGGGTGAACGATATTATAATGACATTGAAGGACCTTCAATGCATGGGTGAGAACGATCAAGTTTACTTAACTGTATTGAAAAATTGGTTAAACGAGCACGGCAAGAAGCGCACAAGAAGTAAAATATCCGCAAGTAAGTTCATGATCCAGGATGAGTACTTGCTTCTAGACGACTAAATGGGGACGATTGATGGAGTAATAATACTCACACACATACACAAACGCATACAAACATATATACATATATATATATACATATACACAAACGCATACAAACATATATACATATATATACATACACATACAAACATACATGTATATTGGATAATCTATGCCATTTTATTTTCTGAGCGGTGCCTAATGTTATATCAATCTACTCATTTTCCGGAATGCATATATAAAAAATCTTAATATTTTAACATAGATAAAACTAACTCAACAAAATAATAAAGAATACAAAGTATCCAAAGGAAGCTATACCATTCCATACTACTGCCTAATTGTATTACTGAACAAATAAGAGAGTATATGAACTTTCCTTTAGTGAAGTAATACAGTTTTAAATCAAAACACTCATCAAATAATTGCAAACAGATACAGCACCTGTGAGAATATTGATTGCAATTCACATATATAAATATTCCAATCAGACTTTCTAAGATTAGACAGATGAAATTAAATGAAAACCTTAGGCATTGGCTGTATAGAGGATCCTTTGTTATTTTTTTGCTATTGCTGATAGGGTTTGCTGCAGTTCTACCTATTGATTCTATTGCGCAGGCTGCAGAATCTGAAAATAATGCATTCAATACTTTTATCGTTGTCGGAGCGACGGTATTATTTGTCGTTGTATGTGTGACTATTTTAATAGGTAGAGCATTATATCACAAGAGTTGTTTAGTGGATATACCGCGAAGGTACTTACCGATTACTCCAGCAGATTTACCACATGAACCAAGTAGAAAACTTCTTCTTCAAAATATGGATAGATCAAAAGAACTAGCTTTATTATTTAAGAAACCAAATGAATTTATCATTCATGCCGGTTTAGAGCCACCAGCCCGGTGCGACAAGTCCAATACAGATAAGTTATTCCCAGAATATCTAAACTACAAAACATGTATTAAGACCATAACAAATAGATTAAAATACAAAGGTGCATTTATGGCAGTTCCAATGGTAAACTCCAAAATTGACTATACATTTCAGGATATCATATATGCACAATATATTAAGGGCAATGATGATGTGGACACAATTGAAAGAGCTCAAAGGTTTATTGATATCTATGAAATAACAATTTTTTCCGGGGAAGAGGTTACAAGAGAGCAATTTAGTGAATTTGTTGAATTGTGTATTTTCTTCTCAGATATCAGTATAAGTTCGATAGGTGTCAATAGTAATAAGTCTTCAGACCACAGCAGTTATTATGACGATAAGAATCCCGATAATCATCCAACTATGTGGTTTAACGAGACTAGATCTAACCCAAGTGTAACTACAGGTGCAATTCGTGACAATAATATTGGTTTCAATCGAAATAATTCTTCTTCGGATGTTGCACTTGATGAATCTGGCTATTTCCCTAACAACAGTTATTTGAGAAGAGAAAATAGTACCGGCACGATTGCAAAATTAGTTAAAACAAAAGATTCATCTCATAAACTTCTCGGTATTTCCCCAAATGATCCAGATCGTCTAAGACGTCCATCTACAATTTCCAGAGTTGAAAGTTTTAATAGTGTAGTCCATAGGTAATTTAAAACCTAAAATTATTCTGTTTGCATTTAAAACCAAGTAAATAGATTTGCATATCACCATTTTTATCCCTTAACTGCCATTCGGCAAAGTAATTAAAGTCATTATTATCTATTAGCATATTCCTTAGAGATGTTTTTGTATTACAACTAACTATATATCTACATAATCAGATATGTATATAACGTAACAACTATTATTATACATTCGAGATCAATCTATCTAGGCTATTACTCTAAGATTGCATCTGATCAACTTCTTTCATCCATTCCAAGAGTTGTTTTCTCGTTGGTTCATTGGAAATGGCATTATCCATACCACTAGTAAATTTATCAGTTAATAAAGTGTACTGTGCAGAATACTTTCTCAAAACGTTTTTCATAAAGTTTAATGTAGTGAAATATTTCCACATGAGATCTAATCTTGGCATTTCGTTAGCTGGGTCTATCTCAGTTTCTGGTAAAATTTCAGGAAGAATAACTTCTTCAGTTTGATTGATATTTAAAGCCTTAATAGTTTTGTTAAGAATGATACTTAGTTTTTCAAAAACATATTCAAAATCGGAAGTATCATTGGAATTGGTAATCAGCCTTTGAGATAAAGTTCTAAAAATAGTATCAATAGCAGTAACATCAGTTAAACCATAGTTTTGGTTTTCAACGTTTTCATCCAAACAAAAGTTGTAGATACTCTTAGTAGTAACTAAGCCGGCAAACTTCAAGGCATCAACAATTAAGAAACCATTTTGAGAGTTCTTATTCCAGTAAGTCAAAACTGCTTCAATAATAATATATTCCTTGGACTCAGCATCCATATCAATTTTGTCAAAAACAACCTTTAATTCATCCTTCAAATCGGTTATGTATTTATTGGCATGAGATAAGGATCTGCTACCTGAGTGAACAACTGATTGGATAATTAAAACTATAATGAAGCGATTGAAATCAGTAATCTGAGATCCAAATTGTTCCTTGAATTTTTCAACAATTCCTTCTAATTCGCTAACCTCTCTAGCTTGATTTTGCTTATGAATATAATCTAATAAATCACGGACTAGCTCTTCCATCGGAACACCTTCTTGCTTAAAATATAGGTCATTTCTCATGGCATCGTCAAAGTTGACGATATATTCGGTAAATAATGTCTGATAAAATGCTTGCAATTGGTCGCCAGGAATGTAAGATGTGTCTAAGTATTGCTTAAATTCTAATGGAAGACTATCTTCAACCTCAACGGGATTTGATGTTAATCTCAATTCCTTACGAATCAAATTCTTCATAAAAACAATCCTTGGATTGTAGAAAGACTTATTGTACTTGATAGAATCTTCTTCCCATTCATTCCATTTCCAAGAGAAATTGAAGTTACTCATTTGGATCGAAAACCAATCTAAGAATCTTAATCTCAGCTCAAAATCTAAATTTTCGATGTTATTGTAGAAGAATCTAAAGGCTCTACCAAAGACTGGAGCAATCGCCTTTGGATTGTTTTGACAGATATCAACCAAAAGGGTGTAGAAATAAGCAAATGGTTGAGAGACATCTGGTAATTTGAAAATTAAGCCTAAAATCGTTTCAATAGCCAAATCTTCAATCTTAAAGGTTGAGGCTAATGGATTTTCTTCGAATGTGGCGGTTAATTGAGCAATAGACTCACCAGCCTTAGCGAAGATATTAGCCTTGAAAAACAGGTCTAATGAAATTACCTGTTTAGCAACTTCCTTTCTGTTAAATTCAATACCTTCAACAAGATCGATTATTATATCGTTGAACAACTGACCAGCGTAAGAGGTAATTGGGATAACAGTGTCGAATTCGCCAGCAGAGTGTGGTAAGTATACATGAAATGCATATCTTGGAGTTGCCCACATACTATCAACAGAACCATTACCCTTGTTCAATTCAACATATGAGTTATCACCAGTGATTAGTTGATCTAAGGTTGGTGTTTGTAAGTCGCTGTTAAAACCATGATCACTAGTCTGATCAGGTAGTAAATCATTCCAATCACAGAATAATTGGTTTAATTCTTGCATATCATTAGCTAAGGCTTTCTTAACATTTGATAATACAATTTCGGTTAATTCAACAGTTTCATAAGGTGCCTTAGCGTTGTACTCTTTCAATAAGCTAATATTGTGAGTCTTAACATTGTAATCACTTTCTAATTTAGTTACTAATTCTTCAACACTAGACTTTAAGAAAGGATCATTCTTCTTAAAGTAGAACAGGAATGGAATATTTAGCAATGTGTTTGTATAAACAGCTTCTGCCAAAGGAACTCTCCTTTCGAGGGATGAGTTATTTAATGCAACAGCTAAATCGAAAAATTTTCTGTAAAGACCAACAAGATCGTTTGTGTTCAAAATTGGAGAAAGTAGGGATAAGAATCTAAGGATTAACTTCGCTCTGTTCCACGGACCAGTTTCGAAGGAAGGAACCTCAACTGTTTCTTCATAACTATTGTTACAAGCACGTTGTAATTCATCGAAAAAGAAGTTTATAATACTTTTACCAGCGATATTGTTGTTGGCATTCACAGCCATAGTAAGAAGGGCAATTGCAGGTTGTTTCTGGGATTGCTCGAGGATAACAGCACGCAATGTATCCAATAATGCATTGCTGAAGTAATCGTCATGTCCATATTCATTGGCAATTGCCTCACTCATGAATTTAATATCATCTGCAAAAGCTTTTGGAGATTCACCGATGGTACAGATATCAGGCATCATTTCCTTACATAATTGGACAACCGGAGGAATTCTTTGTCTCTTTGGCATACGAGGTCTGTAGTCACGGAAGGACTCATCATCATCTTCGTAATTCCTTTGTCTCTTTCTATTAAACATCTTTCAGCTTTCTATAGTTATGATTCTAAAGTGGAAACCTGGAACATCTGCAAACAAATAGAATAGCCAAAGGTGTTATGCCTTAAACGCTGGAACTGAAATTTCATCCAAAATTATTTTTTCTGAACAACGCAGGAATTCGGATTCGTTTTCAATGATATCGTTACACAGTTACGTTAAAAATTAAGTATTAGTACTATACGGTGATAAAAATTTACTGTCTATACTATTGATTCGTTTTTCAAGTTCTCGATTTCCTCCTGACGATCTTGCAATTGAGTCTGTAATTCACTGATCTTGTTCAAAAGTTCAATGGAAGTTGGCTTTGAATTGACTTCTTGTAGCAAGACTTGTTCCTCAGCAATGAATCGTTTTAATCTTTCACTGTTTAATGCTTGAATCAATTCAACGATCTTCGTGGATTTCTTTCTCAGTTCATCTTCAAAATCATGCAAAGATAAAGTTGACGTACTAGACATCCTATTTTCAGTATAAGTGTCATTATCGGCATTACGTAGCGTCTCTGCCAATAGTGTCTCGCGTTTGATGGATTCTGCTAATTCAGTTGATACAGCAGTAATATCTCTCATAACTCCTTTATTTTCGTTCAACAGACTCAATTGTTCTCCCGAGATGGTAATCTGCTTAATTTCACGATCTAAGATGTCAACGTAGTTTTTCTTTACCGTATTATCAAAAACGAAATCGTCTGCATCTGATTCCACTTTCACCTCAGTCAGAGGTTCCTCTAGCTTACCTGCATTATTATATTGGAATGTGTCATCCAGGATACTTTCATTTACATTTAACTCCACATTTGATATCTTCCTTTCTTTTTTAATATCCGTTAGGGTCTCATTCCCTTCATCGTCATCCTTTATGGTATTAGATGAGGTGATAGTTTCGACTTTGTTCAATGTAATCGGTTCGGTAACTGTATGGGTCTGTTGATTCTCAGAATCAGAAGGAAAAAACTCCTGAGCTGTTTGGAAGGTATCTGCATCAGTTGTGTTCGACAATTGGTAAATGTCATCAGTCTGAGAAGCAGATTTAGATGCAGAAGGATGTTTTACTGGCGATTCACTAAATGTAGATTCATACATCGCGGAATCTCTATTTTGTTCTTCTAAGGTTAAGGATTTCAAGCCAGTTGCTAGTAGACTTGTAGGTCTTAAGTTAAATTCTTCCAAATCTTGTTGACGGATCTCCTTATCGATATTAGATTCTCTTTGCAAAATTTCTTGCTCTTTGTTTGCTAATTCCTGTTCTCTTTCCATTATTTTCTTTTCTCTTTCCATTATTTCGTTCATCTGAGGAGTTGACAACTGTAATACATTAAGCTTAACCTTTGGTTTAGATTCCTCATTTGTCTGGTGTTCTGATTGCGGTTGTGGTGATACGATTGATACCTCTGGTTCAAGTTTATGTTGTTTAATCACTTCAGGATACACAGGACCTGAGAAAGTCAATTCGTCTGAAGACTCCACAGATGTTTGTTTCGTATTAGAATTATATGCAGATGATGATCCTTGTGTCTCTGAGCCATATGATGATGGCAAAGATGAATTTGAATTTGCAGTGTTTGTTGCCATTGGCTTTGGAAAATCTTGAGAATTCGAATTATCCAATTGTTGTGTTTGTGGGGGTATTTGTTGCTGTACCTGCATGTTCTGGGTAGGTATCTGTTGCAAATGAGGATTAGATCCAGTCTGAAGAGACATTGCACGATATCCTTGCTGGACTTGATTAGGTACATTTTGTCGAGGAGGCATCTGGTGGTCTTGTAAATGCATTTGTAGTTTTTGTTGCATTTGCTTGACTTGCTGATGACTAGAGCCAGGCTGTAATGACATTGTTCTGTAATCGTTCACAGGGACATGTTGGATCGAGTTTTGTTGCACTGGGTCTTGCTGTATAGGGGCTTGTTGTACCGGGTTTTGTTGAGGGAACGTTTGTTGCGTCCCACTACCGTTCATCGGCTGAAACCTTTGCATATTCATTTGATTTCTAACATCGCTAGCCAATGACATAGTCCTTGGTCCTTGTGGCATACCCTGTTGTGGTATACCCTGTTGCGGCATACCCTGTTGCGGCGGGCCTTGCTGTGGACCTCTGAATTGTTGTTGTTGCCCCATTAGCGGAGCCATGCCATTCGGAGCAAAACCAAACTGTGAAGAGTTATTATTCAACGGGTTAGGCCTTGTATTATTGAAGGGCATCTGTGTCGTTTGCTGGTATGGGTTTGAGTTAGTCTGTAGTGACATTGCTCGTGGATTCTGTTGCTGTTTAGCCATTGCGTTATATGCTGTTTTTTTTTGGTTCGTCATATATTTCCTATACTCTGTATTACTCATGTTTTTGCCTTGTGTATTTGAAAGTAAAGTTGGAATGATTGGTGTGGTATCTGATGAAGTATTGAATTTATCACCAGCTTTGTATGTGATTGTAGTGATATCATTAAACGACATTATATTTGCCGTTGGTTCATCAATTAGGACATCACCATCGCCGTCCTCGTCGTTATCATCACCGGCGGATTTCTTGCCTTTGTTGAAGGGGGACTGGTGACTCTTTGCTTTAAAGAAGTTCGAAATGGATTTTTGGTTTAGGGAGTATGATCTTTTTTCAGCTTTCTTTGGTGTTGAACGCTGTTGTTGTTGTCTTTCGTATTGCTGTTGTCTTTGATATTGTTGTCTTTGATATTGTTGTTGTTGTTGTTGTTGCTGCTGGTATTGCTGTTGCATAGGTTGTTGGTATTGAAATTGCTGTTGTTGGTATTGCTGCTGTTCTTGTTGATATTGATATTGCATCTGTTGCATTGGTTGTTGTTGATTGCCCCTCATTTGTTGTTGGGATGGAGGTTGATTATTATTAATCGGGATCTCCTTAGAGATGTCAATATCACCAATATCATTTTTTAACAATTCATTTCTCATTTGTGCAGTCGCAGAGATACGTGGCTGATTATATGGATCCATCTCGTTACTTCGGGTGGTGACAATGGGGTTTGTTTACGAATGGTAAGTTATTTAAATGGTGGGGTTTAAATTTCGTTGGAAGAAATTTTTCGCACGGAAATAAGTGTTTTGATTTATTTAAGTATGTAGTGTACGTAGTTTAGTGTATGGGATTATGAAATGTGAAGTACGTTATTGGGTTGAATACTATGCCTTTCTTGACTTTGCCTTTGTTTGGGTGGCAGTGGCAGTCGATGATGCTATTTCATCTCTTTTCTCAGATTCACTCTTGTCAGTATCTTGTTCGTTACCTAATTCTGCATTGGACATCAATTTAACACTCTTCAATTCACTAATAAACCAAATAATGATCATCCAAAGCAACAGTGCGATTGTGAACAAAGCAATGAAATGGATATTTCCATGGGTGACGTAGATGAGCCAAGCGAGGGTGATTAGCAAAGCGATGAAAGAGCCATGAGTCGCAATTATCAACTGAGGGGAAGTACCTGGTTCAAAGACACTTTGCCATAGGCCTACTACAAAGTTTGACATTGTTTTGTGTTTGGTTGTTTCGTTCTTTGGCTGCTTGATTTGCGTGGTTGCTTATTATGGATAATTAATATATTACGCGTTGTGAAAAATTATCGTGATATTATGTAACAGAAATCAATACTCGACAAAGATCAAACTAGGCTGTAAAAGATATTTACAGGAAGATGAAAAGGATGATAATTATTTTTTATTAAGTTTATATTATATTATTATATACTTTGTGTATATTATTGGACCTGACTATGTAACTTACATGGAACCTAAGACGAAGGAACCAGCAACGACGGCACCCATAGCGACACCATACTTCCAGGAGACTGGGTTAGCAACCATACCTGGAGCAGCGTTCTTAGAGTGCTTAGTAGAGTTCTTAGAGGAAGAAGCAGAGGCAGATACTGTAGAGGAAACAGAGACAGAGGAGGCCTTGACAGCAGCGTTAGAGACTAAAGCAGAGTTAGTGTGGACAGAGGAAGAAGATTCCTTGTGAGAAGAAGCAGAAACGGAAGAAGAAGAAGCCATTGTAGTGAATTAATATGTGTATGTATGTGGATGGATAAATGGAAGAGAATGAAAAATAAATATATAACAGAGAGCAATTATATCTACATTTACATTTAAATTTAAAAGTACATGTATATATATATATATATATATATATTGATATATATTCGTGTGTGTGCTCGAGAAAATAAGCTGGCTGGCTAGAATAGTACAAATAGTTAGAAAATAGGAGAATTTCAAGGAACGCATCACAATTTTGCCTGTTTTGGACGCGCGAATTAGTTAAAAAAAAAAATCTCTATTAATAGACAATAGGGATATTTCCGTGTTGTATCGAATTTACAGCAGGAATAACAGTAGAAGTTACAGTGCATACTGTAAATAATACATTGTATAGAGCGATAGTCGGCTGAGTCCAATGTAAACGCTTGCAGTGTTTCTTGGCACATCCATTAACCTGATCCGGTAACCCCCGTTGAAGTAATCCCTCAACGGTATCCCACTTGCAATATTTGAAACCACCAGCCACGTTCTCGTGGAGTCTGATAGGTCTGTAAAAGTCATTTCTTTGACTCGATTGTGTGCAGGGACCCAAGTGGGTAAACGCTATTCACTGTTTGGGAAACACGTGAAGGATTGGTTTGGTAGAGAGAAAAGCCCACTGATTTATTCTAATTACGATTCCGGCATTTTTCGCCGATGTTTGCTGTATTGGTTTCGAAGTTGAGATCGGTCTAATCTATTTGTTATTTTTGCCTTATTGGGGCGAAGTGAGATATCTAAAGATATAATCCCAGCTGATCTTTATTTTACCTCATTGGGAAATATTTTCAATCTGTGTATTGTTGAGGCTGCGTTTTGAAGAACGGTCGCTTTGCTTAACAATAAAAACTGGTTGAGTGTAAGTACTATTGTATCTAGGTCCACTTTACTGGGGTCTCAGATCGTATAAGCCACTGAAAAATTTTATGAACACAGGATTATACACGTTTCAGTGGTTATATAGAGGTTTATCGGATGCGACTCATGAAGGTCCCAGACTGGACTCAAAGAAAACAGGTCAGTGACGGGATTATCGTCTTTCTATTTCCAATTGCAGATGATCAATTTTTTACAAAGTCGGTCTTATTAAACCATAAGTGTGTACTTAGGAACTCCGATGACGAGATTCTGAATTTTCATAACACCTATGTTACCAACACATATCACAACCCTGTCTTTACACCAATACTGAACAATTTCTAGTGATTTCATTCAAAGGAAACACAAATATAAACTGTCCTCCTTTTATTATCTCCAAACATTACAATAAATTTTAACATTCATTCTAACCTCTGAAAGTGTCGCATATTTAAGGCGGAACACTGTTGTTAGAATACAATGGCATTGACATTTGCAAGATCATTGGACATGAATATAGTGGAAGATAACCATGTCAATAACTTTCTTTACTTTCAACAGAATATACAAGTTTTATGATGTCAAGGATCCATGTTTATCGCTAGATAATCTTACCAATTATTTACCTCTTTAATGAATCGTCTTATAAACGCCTCAATGACTCCACCACCGAAGAGCAGCCAGACCAAGCAGATTAATATACATGAGAAACACATATAAGGAAAGTAATTGCAATTATTCAACTCTATATAACCTGCAATCATGAACTCCATTTCGTCACATGACTCAGCCAAGTCTCGCTCTCTCTTTTTTTTTTTTTTCCTGGTCTTTTTAAAATCAAGTTTCGCTTTTTGATTCTGTCCAATATGAAAAAACATTCAGTTGACTTCTCCAAGAAAATCTAACGAGTCAATCGCGAGCAACAAAATTAATTATCATAGTTTCATAACTTTGACTCTACTAATCGATGATATCTTTCCGTTTTCCGATTCTTTATATAAGCTCGCCCTATCTTTCACCTATTCTTGTAATCAACGCACTTACCCCTTCTTACCTGTCTTTCCTTGAGATTAATCATCCATCTTAAATTGAATCACTTATACAGACAGTTTCTAGAAATGTCCACCAAAACTGCTATTATCTCAGTCTATGATAAGACTGGTCTATTAGACCTAGCTAAAGGTTTAAAAGAAAACAATGTTCGTATCCTAGCATCAGGCGGTACAGCCCGTATGATCCGTGAAGCAGGTTATGATGTAGAGGATGTCTCATCCATCACCCATGCTCCAGAAATGTTAGGTGGTAGAGTCAAGACTTTACACCCAGCTGTTCATGGTGGTATCCTCGCTAGAGATATACCATCCGATCAGGATGACCTAAAGACACAAGATATCTCCATGATAGATTTTGTCGTTTGTAACTTATATCCATTCAAAGAAACCATTGCTAAGATTGGTATCACTGTTCCAGAAGCAGTCGAAGAGATTGATATCGGTGGTGTCACTCTATTGAGAGCCGCCGCTAAGAACCACGATAGAGTCACAATCTTATCCGATCCAAAAGATTATTCTAACTTCTTACAAGAATTGACCTCTAATAAGGATGTGTCGAGGGAGACAAGAAACTCATTGGCATTAAAGGCATTTGAACATACAGCAGCCTATGATGCAGCAATTTCTGATTTTTTCAGAAAGCAATATTCTGAAAACGAAGAGATGATCCCATTACGTTATGGTGCTAACCCACATCAAAAACCTGCTCAAGCGTTCATCTCTGAAGCCGAGGAATTACCATTCAAGGTCCTATCTGGTTCACCAGGTTACATCAACTTATTAGATGCCTTAAATTCTTGGCCTTTAGTCAGAGAGTTATCGGCTTCATTAGGGTTACCTGCTGCCGCATCCTTCAAGCACGTCTCCCCAGCCGGTGTCGCTGTCGGTTTACCATTAACCGAAACTGAGAAGCAGGTCTACTTTGTTAAGGGTATTGAAAACCTATCCCCATTGGCCTGTGCTTACGCCAGAGCTCGTGGTGCCGATAGAATGTCCTCCTTCGGTGATTGGATCGCTTTATCCAATATCGTCGACTTGCCAACTGCTCAAATCATCTCCAAGGAGGTTTCAGATGGTATCATTGCCCCAGGTTACGAACCAGAAGCTCTAGAGATCCTAAAGCAAAAAAAGAAAGGTAAATACACCGTCCTTCAAGTTGATCCAAATTACGTTCCAAAGCCTATTGAAACTAGACAAGTTTACGGCGTCTCCTTACAGCAAAAGAGAAACGACGCCATCATCAACCAATCCACTTTCAAGGACTTTGTCTCTAAAAACACAGCTTTGACCGAGCAAGCGTCTATTGACTTAACTGTCGCTACTATCGCTTTAAAGTATACGCAATCTAACTCTGTCTGTTACGCTAAAAATGGTATGGTAATCGGTTTAGGTGCTGGTCAACAATCTAGAATCCATTGTACTAGATTAGCAGGTGATAAGGCCGACAACTGGTGGTTCAGATTCCATCCAAAGGTCCTTGCCTTCGAATGGGCTAAGGGTGTCAAGAAGCCAGAAAAATCAAACGCTATCGACTTATATGTCACCGGTCAAATCCCAACTGATGAACCAGAAAAATCCGAATACGAATCTAAGTTCGCTGTTGTTCCGGAACCATTAACCGCTGAGGAAAGAAGGGAATGGGCAAGCAAGTTAAACAATGTCTCTCTATCTTCTGATGCATTTTTCCCATTCCCAGACAACGTCTACAGAGCAGTCAGATCCGGTGTTAAGTTCATCGCAGCTCCTTCTGGCTCAGTTATGGATAAGGCTGTGTTCGGTGCTGCTGATGCCAACGATATGGTTTACGTTGAAAATCCAATACGTTTATTCCACCATTAATTTGCATCCAGTCAACAAACAATCAGTACTCCAGTCATTTTTTAACAAATTAGTTCTTACAATCTTGTGTATGTATTTAATAATAATAAAATAAATAAGCAACTAAGGATAAAACTTAGAAAATTATTCCTTTGCTATTACATGTCTCTTCAAAAATACCTGCATCGCTTTCACACCTTTGGTTGTACCTTAGAATAGCCGTGGACTGGGCGTCGGCAACAGATACAAGTATCATAATCCCGTAGTGATAATGAAACTTTACAATCATTACAAAGAGCAAAACATTTACATGGCCAAAGTATAATATTTCTCTGATTAGTCTTGCACACAACACAAAGTAATTCCGTATCATCATTCGTTTTATCTTCAATATTCAGGTCATTTAATTCAGTATACTTAGATCTCGTTATTCTATCTGCATGTGTAATATGGGAATTGAATATCGAATTCATAGATATAAACCATCCAAAATCATTAGTTGATGTCAGTAAATCTATCACAGTCATTTCACTCTCCCGTAATTCTACGACATCGTCATATTCATCAGTATCAATCCTGAGCTCATCATCGATGATTTCTGGAATATATTCCTCATCTGAAGAATATGATTCATCCCAATCTTTATCCCGATTCAAATACTCTAAATAGGGAAGGGCCAGTATATCTTGTTCACTTTCATCAGATAAGGTAGCCTCACTTATCTCATTGGCTGAAGCAACGGGAAACAACTTCTCAGTATGAGCAATAATAACATCATTTTTGGCCTCTTCATACCAGCCAATTGTTCCCAAAACTGTTGTCCATAATCTGTTAATCATTCCTACCGACCTAGTCTTCCTCATAATATCATCACAACCAACCGCGTCATAATTAGAGTATGTTGCTTCTTTTGATTCATTTAAATATTCACTAATAACAAACTTCCCATGAATCTCTGTAGGAATTTTCACGGTCGAAAATTCCTTATGAAGACCCTTGTCATTAGACTCAGAACCTGAACATAATAACAATGCAAACTTAGAAATAACCATTAAGAAATCTTCCTCGCCAGTAACATTTAGATGATTTATCCAATTATTCATGAATGAATAAAATTTCAATTCTTGTAGGCTCCTTCCATGATGATTAAATGGATCCATCCTTACAATGCACGCTAATCCATATGGAATGTACGAACCAAATATAACAAAAAGGAAGAAAACTTTAGGGATAATTCTAAGTTTGTTTGGGAATAATATTAGGCTCGTACCATCCTGATACATTCTAACACCTAAGTAACTCAGATATGCAATATTCAGAATTGTACTACCAACTAATCTTTTGTTTCTTATTCGAAATATCTCTACTGAATGGATCAATAAACGATTTAAAATTGCCATCATACAATCTGATACGAATTCATATTTTCTCATGTAATCGGGGCTACGATCCTTTATGATATAAAATTGGAAGGCTAGCTCGAATATAGAATAGTCAATTCCATCCATTGGAATTGTACCAGAGCGAACTGCAACAAATGTTTCAGTAATATATGACCAAATCAAAATCATGAATAAAGTTTGTAATAAAAAGTTAATGGAATATGATATCTCAGATGTAAAGCTTAACCATGTTATTGCAGATATGAGAGGAATAATGGCAGTAAGATGGAGAATAATGCCTATCCATGGCGCTAGCCTTGGTATCATATTTCGGGGTGGTGCCGCAGACATCAAAACTATTCGGTTTAATAGGATAGCAGCAGCAACACATGCAATGGCGTAATTACTGCAGAAGAACTTCATTGATATATGAGCTCCCTTAGAAGCTGATGAAAGTTCACTCGCATTTAATGCTTGTTCATACTGTGTATCAAATGCTCCTATTAAAGAAAGTACGAATCTGTACGGCGTATTGATAATTTCAGCAGTAGTGGAGTCACCTGAAATAAGATATCTTGAAGATTGATTTAGGTATGGTATTGACGCAAACGTATATCCTGTGTCATTTGACATATTTAAAAACCGTTTTGAGCCTTTTATAAAAAATAGCTGCCGGGTTAAGGTATTTTATGAACGTCTAACCCAGTCGTTTGTCCCTGTTTGATGTTGATGAGCTTTTGAAATTTAAGGTAACGCTAGTAGCAAAATGAAAAAAATGGTTGCTAGGAGATTCGAACTCCTGCATCTTGCGATACCTGAGTGTTCCCATCTTTCGATGGTTAAGAAATTTCTTTCTTGAATCAGGCGCCTTAGACCGCTCGGCCAAACAACCGTATTAATGCATGTTCTTTTACTTTTGACTTTTTGTTGTGAATTTCCTTTATTTTGTATTTCCATATTGTCACAACATGAAGTTATGCGTCGAGAATTAATTTTGTCGAGAATCAAGAGTAATTGCTGACCCACTATCACGGAATGTAGCATCAGTGTTTTGTTTACTTGTTGTATTATCCATCATATATAAATATATATTACAGAAACCTGGGTTTGTACTTGACGGAAATGGACATGAAACAACGATTACTGTCGAAAATCAGGATTGGTATTCGACCCAATTGTCTCTGAGTAAGAGTTGTTAATTGTTTTTGTTTCACGAATACCTGATTTCATAATATCTTTTTTTATGTTTGTTTTAAATTAAATTGATCGGTTTTTTAGAATAAATATAATGATATAAATAAAGATTA
>JAJMCG010000133.1:0-28312 GCA_030572895.1 Jamesozyma jinghongensis
CCCAGTCTTATCCTCCAAGTTAAAGAGAGGTGCTAAGTCTAAGATTGAAGCTGCTCTAGCTGAAGCTATGCAAGCTTTATCTATTGAAGAAGCTACCACCGATGAATTAAGAAAGGCTGAAGTCGGTTTGAAGAGAGTTGTTACTAAGGCTATGGCTACCCGTTAAGGATAGGTATTAGAATACTATGCAATAAATTCCTTTTTGAGTCCCGTTTCTTCTGTATGTAAATCTTACGTATTATGTATCTCAGATTATAAATATATCTCTACTGTAATAACATAAATGAAGTCATTATTAAAACTGTTGTATGTGCATGCTCTACTTTGTCTAAGTAATTCCCCTTCTTTATCTTCTCTACCTTTCATTATCTGTCTGTAGATGCATAACAATTATTTATGATTCGGCTTGCAAGAAGAGGCTTGGCGTTCTGGACAGTTTAGAAACGGAAAATTTTCAGATAACAGCTTAAGATCAGAGGCAAGGAACTTCGCCACGTATATATGAAAGCATCTGAAGGGTGCAAATATCTCTTATTTTGTAATGTCTCTTCTGAATCCCCCCCCCCCCCCATTGAAGAGTTATGGGCCAAGACAACACTTACGATAAGGTAAACGAAAATAACATGGGTAACCCAAGGATACCACCTGGGCGTAAGATACCTAGCCTGGTGCAAAAGATGATAGAAACTAAAGGGATCCTTGTTGATGCTTATGATGAGGCCCAGCTTGAGGAAAGTTCCAAGGGTAAAATTACTATAGGTGCAGTTGGATCGATTGTCAGTACCATGATTGGTGGTCGAGCCAAAGAGATTAAGAGAGAGAGAAAGGAGAACCGTAGAGAGTGGAAGAGGTACAAGAGAGAAACGAAACGCAAGGAGAAATCTGATCGTCGGACTCTCAGAGCAGAACACAGAAGTTCTGTCGAAACTGAAATGGAGGTCTATCCAATAAGTGGTGGACCGTTGAATACACAACAATCAGAGGAGGAACTGGATATTCCGCCACCCCCATATTCGATAGAACCTAAGTAATTCTTTAATTATATATCTCAGTTAAACAGTTAAACAAACATTTAAGCTCTTTTTTCAGTAAGCAATTTATCGAGAATGGGAAATGCGCAGAAGATTCCACGGGATTCTTATCTCATTTCCGTTACCTTAAAAATAGATCAGGAGGCTTAAAGGATCAAAAAACTCCCTATGATAGGGTTAGTATAAATAGGGATGGGTCTCAGTTTGTTGTTTGCTACTTATTTTAAAAGTTGAGTCTGCTACAAAAATATACTGCAATAATGTCTGCAAACGAATTCTACAGTGAAGGTGAAAGGGGTAACTACCAATCCAATAACAATGGTTATCAGCAACAAAACCAACAAAGGGACCAACGAGAAGATGAAGGTGGTGAGAGAGGTCTTTTAAGTTCAATTGTTGGTGGTGCCGGTGGTTATTACGCTGGTTCCAAGATGTCGAGTAAACATTCCACACTATCTGGTATTATTGGTGGTGTTGGTGGTGCTATCTTAGCAAACAAGATCGCTGATAAGTTCGAGGGTCATCACGAGAATCATAACCAGCAACAAAATTTTAACAATGGTAGACCAGAAGAGCATCAACATCATCACCATGGTCTGTTCGGCCACAGAGATCACAATGACAATAATAGACCTCCTCAGGGTCCTCCTCCTGGTGGTTTCGATGGCACTCAAGGTGACTATGATCGCTCTCAAAATGGTTATCGTGGGCCTCAAGGCGGTTATGATGGTCCACAAGGTGGTTATGATGGCCCTCGAGGAAATTACGAGCCCCATGGTGAATATCGTGGTAATGGTCCACCAGGTGGGTTCAATGGTGCCCAAGGTGGCTACGGTGCCCCACAAGGTGGCTTCGGCGGTCCTAGTGGTCGTCAATGGTAATTAACGCCCAATTCTATGAATGTATTTTAACTTTTATATATCTATTCCATAATATACATCTTTATTCACGTGATGTTAAATTTTGAAAAATTTTCTATCTTTATATCAATGCGATGAGCTTTAAAGAATGAACATTTCATCTTCAGATAAGCAAAAAGAATAGGAATAAAATCGAGAGAAAATGAAGTTGGATACGTCCCATATGAGATATTTGACCGCTGAGGACTTCAAGGTTTTACAAGCTGTCGAACAAGGTACCAGAAACCATGAAGTCGTCCCAACCACTTTAATCCACCAGTTATCAGGTATGAGAAGTATGTCAGGCACAGGTAGATCCATTGCTGATTTAGCCAAATTAAAACTAATTGCTCGTTTAAGAAATGCAAAGTATGATGGTTACCGTTTAACCTATAATGGTATAGATTATTTAGCTCTAAAGACCATGTTAAATAGAGGTACTGTCTATTCCGTTGGTGGCTCTATTGGTGTCGGTAAAGAATCTGATATTTACAGTGTGAGTGACAAAAATGGTGTACAAAAGGTTATGAAGATGCATAGATTAGGTAGAACCTCATTCACGACAGTTAGAAATAACAGAGACTACTTGAGAAAGAATGCCAAGAACGGTGCTAGTTGGATGGATCTCTCTAGAGTAGCAGCTAACAAGGAATACCAATTTATGTCATTGTTATATTCCAAGGATTTTAATGTCCCTGAACCATTTGATAACTCTCGTCATGTCATCATCATGGAATTAATCAAAGGTTTCCCAATGAGAAGACTCAGAAAGCATAAGAATCTTCCGCAATTATATAGTAATCTAATGAAATTCATTGTCAGATTGGCTAACAGCGGACTTATTCATTGTGATTTTAATGAATTCAATATCATGATCAAGGACGAAGTTAATGAAAACGATAAGGATGATCTAGGGTTCATTGTTATTGATTTCCCACAATGTATCTCTATCTTACATCCAGATGCCGAGTTTTACTTTAAGAGAGATGTTGATTGTATTCGTCGTTTCTTTAAGAAGAAGTTAAAATATGAGCCAACGGAGGATACATCTATGTTGGACACTGATGGGTTTGGTGATGGTTATAAATATGCTTATCCCGATTTTGAAAGGGATGTGCGTAGAACTGATAACTTAGATGAGCTAGTTCAGGCATCTGGTTACAGTAAAAAGCATCCTGGTGATAGGGACTTAGAAGATGCCGTTGAAAGTATGAGAAATGCTGAATACGATTCTGAGGATGAACGTGAATATAACAGCGAAGAGGACAGAAATGGGGAAGAGGATGATAGTGATGAAGATTATTATTATTCAGAAAGTGAAGAAGAGAGTGATTCTGATGGAATTGATAGCGAGGAAGAAGAAAATGAAAGAATCATTGATGCATTATCTAACGATGTTAGCAAACTAAAGATGGACAAGCTAGGTAACTATATCCTCGAAGAATAAGAATTTTGCAAATACTCACTACTTATCTTCATATTTAGGGGATAATTCATGTATCATTATTTATTATAATTTTAATTCGTTTTGTATAGTACAACGTCGATAAAATCTTTATATTGTCAATTATATAGTGCATAACATAAAATGAATTTATCAATCATATTCTACCCCAGAACCTTCTTCATCTTCTTCATTAATTTCAATTTGAATACCTTCCAAATGTGTTGGAAAATCGAATGCTTCTTCTTTCTTAGGAGGAAATGATATTGGACCTTCATTTAATGATTGGTAATCATCGTCACCATCGTCATCCAAGATTTCTATTTTATCGTGCACACTCTTTTCATCTTCTTCACTTTCACTATACACTTCTTTCTTTACATTAAAAATATTTTCCTCTTCATCATAGTCTATATTACCTTTTTCCTCATCGGAATCTTCCTCTGCTTCACTGCCATCTGATAAATCACTCTCTCCTTCAAAATTTCCGTCTTCTTCCTCGTCATCAGAATCCATAGCTATGTCATTGATATTGGATCTTAACTCTTGCTTCATTTGTTGAGTTGCTTCCTCTAGTAAAGATTGGCTATCACCGGGTTGTTGAGCAGAATTCTTAAATTTAATCTTTGCCTTCAATTCCTCACTCATTGATTTGTCCTTTAGCTGTTTATCCTTCACGTATTCGTCAATCTTGGAATATTCATTTTGATCGATCATTGAAAATTCATATTTTGTTTCATCTTTAGTAATTAAAGTAGCACTAAAGGTCAACCTAGTAATCGAAGAATATGTGATAGCTTCAATATCTGAATAATCAAACACCAAAATTGGTTTCCTAAATCCAAATAAGATCTTGTCGGGTAGAAAATACAAAGTACCTTCTTTAGTACCCTTATGGCATTCCACATGGAATGAAGGGATAGATTCATTTGTTTTTGGATTGAATGGATCACTGATTCTGAAGCCCGTCAGAATAGCTTGTTTCCTCATATATTCTATGCATTTGCTAAAATCTGTTACTTCTAAGGGAATGAGACCTAATTTTTGAAATTGCTGCATTGTAGCCTCTTTGCTTAAATTAATCAATAGTGGTTCATTTAACTTAGTACCTGGATTTTCCTTATGTGCTATGAATAAATATACCAACCCTTTCTTCTCAGATACTGGTAGAAAGGCAGCAGTTGATATGGTCTTGTTCAGATCAGAAACGCTGAATTCAACTTTATTATTTTTTAACAGGGATAGAGTTGGCTTCCGATTGGTCTTAGATAAATGAAGTATAAAATCTAGCCTCTTACGTAGTGGTGAAAGCACAGATACATTTTCTAATTTAAAAATAATGTTAGCCTGATCTATAGCTTCATTAGCATCAGAGCTCTCATATTGCAATCTCTCTTTATCATCCACGTTCCCATTTAACTTACTTGCCTTTCGCTTAGGCTCTGATTCCTCCTTTAATGCATAATCATAAAGATCACTAAACACTTCCAAGGATGTTGGTAATACAGATGTGATCTTTTCAATCCTCAACTTTAAATCTACTGGAATCTGATTCAAAAAGCTCTTGGACATATCTTTCCGTTGAATGCAACAATCCAACCAATTTCGTATAAACAATTGGATGCACAGTGTCTTCGAGACTGCTCTTTTCGATCAACAATCAACCAGTCATTAATTTATTTTTCATTATGAAATTAATATATCATTAACTACGTACCCTAATTTTGGATTGAAAGACCTAATTATTACTCCAACATTAATGAAGTATTCGGAGTTAATGATTTCCTTCTGTCACTGTAGATTATTGACATATATATAAGGACAGTGGTAAAAGGTTCAAAATGTAGAAGCTTGTCAATAAATTAAAAATAAAATATACAATTAATTATGGTTAATACATTAGATTCATCGTTCGTCACAGAAGGTTCTTGGAGGCCTGATTTATTTAAGGGAAAAGTGACACTAATTACAGGCGGCTCTGGTACAATTTGCAGAGTTCAAGCTGAAGCAATGGCCCTCCTTGGAAGTAAAGTTTCATTAATCGGTAGAGATTCTGAGAAATTAGAAATTACAAAGAAAGAAATTTGTGAGTTAGTAGGAGACAATGATATATGTCTTACTGTTCCAAATGTGGATGTTAGAGAATTCGATCAAGTTCAGAATGCCATTGACAAAACTATTGAGAAATTTGGTAGAATTGACTTTGTTATCGCTGGTGCCGCTGGTAATTTCGTTTGTGACTATCAAAACTTGAGTCCAAATGCGTTTAAGTCGGTAGTTAGCATCGACTTGTTAGGTTCATTTAATACAGCTAAGGCTGCTACACCAGCTTTAATGAAATCGAAAGGTGCTATTTTGTTTGTATCGGCTACTTTCCATTACTATGGGGTTCCATTCCAAGGTCCAGTAGGAGCAGCTAAGGCAGGTATTGATGCATTGTCCAATAACCTTGCTGTTGAATTAGGGCCAGTTGGTGTTAGATCCAACTGTATCGCACCAGGTGCGATTGATGAGACCGAGGGGTTTCAAAAACTTTCAAAACCAGGGTTGAGGGACGCAGTGATTAGTAAGATACCTTTACAGCGTTTGGGCACAAAGAGAGACATCGCGGAGGCTACCGTATACTTATTCTCACCCGCAGGCTCTTATGTTAGTGGTGATATTTTAATAGTGGATGGTGGTGCTTGGCATACAGGTACTCTATTCACTGGACACATGTACCCACACGAGATCTTTGCAGGTGTGAAGAAAGCACAAGCCAAACTTTAAACTAACAGGATCAGTTGATATACACCATTTCTTTTATATTCTACCATCGCTAGAGAATTTCTGATATATATATATATATATATATATATATATAGCTTACATAACTATATTAGAACTGGTTCTATTTCATGAATAAAAATCTAAATATAGTAAGTATACTTCTTTGAATTTCGAATTAATGCTATATCACGTATTTAACATCGTGTTACATACTTAATTTTAACGGCCATATGGTTCCTTTTAATCACTAATGCTTTCTAGGTGTTCTACTTCAGCACGGGGCCGCTTACCTTTTGGCTGTTCGTCATTAGTAATAACATCATTTTGTGATAACTCCATATTAATATCTTCATCTTCATCATATATTGTCCTTTTCTCTTTGCTTCCATCATCCAAGTTCTTGTTTGGAACATCCTTTTGAAAATTAAGCATGTCTCTAACAAATTGTATATCATCGATCTGTCTTAAAACATCAGCAAATCTTCCAATCAGATATTTATTTAATACAGTGAAATTGGATTTCTTGTTTTTCGTGTTGTGCATTGCCTTAAATTCTCTGAATTTGATCTTGTCCATTTCAAGTGCCAAACATTGACTGGATATAATTCTAAATAGATCTTGAATGCAAGAGTTCGCCAAATTATCTTCATTAATATTTTCCCTCAAAAGTTCAAATATTGGATCATATAAGTTGTTGGAAATCATATACCTGTGATAGTATTTATCATCTAGACAAATAATATTTTTGAAACATCTTACAACTGTGAGTCTTAATTGAAGGATATGGTTTGGTTCTATTAATTTAGCCAAAGATTTTAGAATACCTGTTTCTAAAATAAATTTTCTTGACATAACCCTGTTGTGTTCGGTACACATGAACGATATTAACTTTACGAGTTGAATAAATAAATAATCATCATGGGTACAATCGTCACTTGATGTAGGATTATTGCCGCTAGAGATGAATGGTTCAAATAGAATAGGTGCTATTTGCTCATAGAAATTGGTGAAATACTCCTTTAACTGGAAATCAGGCTCTTTATCAAATGAGTCAAACGAGCTATTGCCTATATCATCGTTACCTGGTTCATTTTTTTGGGCGTCGTCACCATTGTTCATAATTTCCTTAGCTTCTGTATTTGCATCAAAATCATCATTTTCAGATTTGAAATCATAATCAAAATCGTTCAACACACCATTTGAATTTATGCAGTCTATATCATCATCACCACCTAAACAACCTTCCGGATGCAGCAAAGTGTTCAATGCTTGTACAACTTGCTCTCTTAAGCCTGGACTCTTATCTGTAAGCAGCATTTTAGACAGAATCATTAAAAATTTCATATCATCTGTAATATTATTCACATTAGAGTCAGCGTTGTTGGTTTTTTTTTCTTTAGTCTTGGGTTTGTTATCATTAGTTTCTCTTACATTATGAATTAATAAAATATCATGCTCTATGATAGTAATAACAGTATCGGTGGCTAAAATTCTAACATTACTATCGGTTTCGGTAGTAAACGCATAGTTTAATACATTGAATAAACCCTTTCTTATCAAGGCTTTGTAAAACTTATTCTTATCTCTAGCATCCAAATTTTTCGACATTTGAACACATTGATGCAATAACTTAATTCCATCTTTTCTCTTCTCATTAATATTTTCATAGAATTCCTCTTCTCCTTTGGTCAATCTGTAAAGTTTCATTATAGTGTCGAGGAATGGATCCACTTCTAAAAAGTCGATTATGCATGTTTCCAGATCAAGGATAATATCTAAAAATAAATTACAGTTATGGTCGTCTAAGAACCGTACTAATACAACATCCTTCAAAAATTGTAATCTGAAGCATTTCTTGACAATGCCAGCCAAATCTTGATTCTCTAATGGTAAAACCTCTTTGAAACTTTGACCCCCAGACTTTAAGAATTCTCTATGATTAGCCTTTAAAGTTGGAAACTCGGTATCGTATTCTAATATGCCGACGATACCCATGATGTGATCATCATCTGCCATAAGTTCGATGATATCTCTTTGATTATAGAGGACCAATGTCTTGACGATATTACTTAAGAGGAACAAATCCTTTAATATCTTATTTTCTTCAGATTTATTGAAATGGGTTATTAATATGTCAATATAATTAGTCTGTAAAATGAACTCTATTGTTTCATTCTTTAAAAATTCGTATCCCGTATTTTCATTCAATATTTTCAAGGATTCAAGTAATTTATCTGTATTTTGTTCACCCTCTATAAATGGTAAGGAAACTGGACCGGTTATTATTTCATGTACAGAACCAACACCATTGTCACTGGACCTAACTGCCACTAAAGAGATATTTTTTTCAATATGTCTTTGAACCTGTACGATGAATTCACATAATGTGTCACAACCAACGCTCTCCTCAAAACTTAACGCAATATCATGACCCTCTAGGTCCTTCCATACAATAAGTGTCTCCTCTTGTCTTTGATATTCAATGTTGCCTTCTAATTTTGACCGTAGAAGTAAATCAGTTGGAAATTCTTCATTGCTCACAACCAAAAATGCAGTCTTTTGTTCGGAGACATTTGGATTAAGTGGCTTGTTTTGTGTTTCAACTGTAGAGACCTCACCGGTGCAAAACCCAGTACCTGTATCTTTCCATTCATTATTTTCTAGCACGTAAACTTTAACCCTCTTGGGTTTGGTATTGGTAAATGTAGATTCCTCTTCATTCGTCGACATTTTTGCCTATTATTATTAATTAATTAATTATGGATTAGTTGGAGCTAGTTGGATATAACAATATCTTTAATGTAGTTATCTCGAATTATGCCGTAATGCCTGTTGTTCTTGAAGACTAGTATATTTTACGGGACTAGATTATTCTTTCCCTATGAATAAAAAATAGTGTCTTAAATTGGTAGCTGTTTTCACGTCTCGTTGGAGCAGTAGTTTGGTGGTTCCTTACGATATGTTATTATCTAATATCTCGGTAAAGTATCGAACTACTGTGTGTGTAGGATTACCTATGCACGAATAATGACTTTTTTTTTATTTTGGTGTTGCCGACTATGTCCATTTTTTTTTTTCTTCGTGTTTGCTTTTCGGAAAAACTTGTGCAAACTGACAGGAACTTATCAAATATTGAATTGAATATCGATAGAACTTACCAATTCGATGTATATGGGTTGAATATATAGGATTAAATGTATTTAAATATTTATGAATCGAATTGTAGCGTTTGACAGCCTTACAGCTTCAACACTTGGTTAGTAGATTCATAATTGAAGGGTTCAAAGCCATACTTGTTTGCAAAATCACGAGGAATAAATCTCCCACCTACGTAATGTGATGTCTTTTTGGAGTTGATAAATTGGCTACAGGGTTTTGGAACAGTTAATGATACCAGCACAGATGGGTTGATATGCGTCTCCACGACTGGACCTTGATCCACATCCCAGCCACTTGGGACATCGACTGCAACGATAGGCACCTTGTCCTCGATGTTGTGTAACTCCCTGATAATACTAGCAAATGGTTCCCTTAATGGTGGCTTAAAACTGAAGCCAAAGATTGCATCCACGATGCATAAGGTCTTTTCGGGCTTTAGATATTCCAACCAGTTATCATTGTCCTCCTTACCCAACACTGGAATTTTAAAGAATTCCAGTTGATGTACTAATTGTTGGTAGAACTCGGTCCTCCCACTTCTAATTGGGTAGTATACGATAGGGTTGTAACCAAAAAGTTTCAAATGCCTTGCACAGACTAGACCATCACCACCATTATTCCCAGGGCCAGCGATAACAAAAACGTTTCTCTTTGTTTCTGTTGTTTGGCTTAATGGAAACTCTTTAGTAACTGCTTCTGCTACACTGAAGCCAGCTAGTTCCATCAACTGTTGTAACGTAAATCCAACTACTGGGCCCATCAACTCCTGATCAATCTCAGCAGCAATTTTGGAGGATACTGTTTTTAAGCTTGCCATATTGTCTTGCTTCCTTTTATCTAATCACTGCGATCGCGTAAAACCAATGACTTCTCAAACACTAGGGGATATCACCGTGCCTACTTATATCTGAAAGTCTCCCCTCGTATACCTTACATATTATTTGTATCCCTTGCTGGATCCTTTAATTCCTTGTCAAGAAACGCCGATGCACAATCCGAAACAGGAAATACATAGACTCTACAGATATTAACTAAGTAACAGGAAATTTCCAGAATTATCGAAAAACAACAGAATGCCTTTCTTATCTTATAATCGAAAATATAATTAAATAATACAACTTTAATCTCATATATAATGTCTATTCTATCTTTTTATATCATGCAATAAACTTCTTACACATCCCATATCCTCAATCAACATCTTCCTTAACCATTGAGTCTCGTGTCTTTGTAATTCTAGCTCTCTCTCCAGTTGAGCAATCCTCGAGTCCTTTTCCTTCAATAAGATATCGTACGAGCCCTTCAACTGTCTTGTCAGATTGTCCAATGCAACCATGTTTTCATTGGTTTGATTATTCACGTTCTCTTGATTAATACGTTGTTTCTTTGGTGGAGATGAAAGCTGAAGTAATTCATCAACTGCATCATTATCCATTCCATTTATATCAGAACCAACTGATCTCCTTTTCCAAAGATTCTGTTGCATAGATGAATTGGTCCCATTCATCTGGCCCATACTTAAAGTATTTAAATTCACGGCAGAATGAGAGAATTGTGCATTTGGTAAATCATTACCAAGACCGAATTCAAACGAATTGACTTCTGAACCAGGACTAGTAGGCTGTGTATAATAACCAGCTAATGACCTTGAATTTACATCCTGTGAAATACTCTGCAATCGCTTTTGTAAGATTTGGGGTAAATTTAAATCCATATTCATATTCATATTATTATTTATATTAGCAGGATTCATGTTAACATTTGTTATAATACCTGTATTAATTTCTTTGTTATTCTTTGTAACATCTTCTTTCACTTTCTTTGGAGCTTTCTTTCTTACATATTTCTTCTTTGGTTTCTTTGTTGCGCTTGAGTTACTGATAACATTGGTTGTTGAGCTGGTTGATGATGAAGCAACAGACGCAGTAGCGGTGGCAGGGTTTGGAGATGCGTTCAAAGATGTTCCCTTCTTACCACGAGCGTTTTGATTCAACATTTGGCCTGATTGTGGATTATATACGGATAATATGCTTATTGTGACTAACTGCCAAATCTGATCGGATTCTAACTCCGAATCTGGCTTCACTTGCCATTGACCTTCCCCGACCTGTATAAAATACTTGGCGTACGGGCTTATGTCATAACTTAATCCTAATTCCTTAATGATTTGTTGAAATCGTTGGAATAATTCAATGGCAAATTTCGGAGATGTCGATCTTTCATCTAATGAGCCAGATGATAGTGCTGCATTGTATAGAGTTGATAATTTTGTAAAGAGCTGAATGTATTGGGATTGTGTAGTAAAGGGACTACTGCTGATGCTTGTGTTTGTAGCTGTGCTGGATGGGGTATTGTTCTTGCTATTGCTCGTTGGAGTCGCACTCTTTGCCTCACTGGGAGTATTATTTGTAGCTGTGGTACCGTTTTCATCTATATTTGCCTCAAAGTTGGTTTCACCAGTCTCCGTTCTTGTCTCATTGATCAACCCTCCGAGGCCTTCTGCTGAATTAGCCGTTTGTAACTTCGACGGTAACTTGGGTCCATTTGAGGTGGTTGCTGAGGGAGTTGTGATGGCAGTCTGTGGTGAGTTTGATGCGCTCTGCAATAAATTCAAGTTGATTATAGAACCATGCGACAGAAGATTGAAAGCCTTGATGATAAATACATCCAGTTTCGTCTGATGATGAACTAATCCCATAGATGCACTAGTTGCAGTTCCTTGGTCGCTTAGTAAAGAAAAGTCTATATCGTTCATATCATGAGCTTTCAAAGATTTGGTAGAATGTGAACTACAGGATAGAAGAGGAAATTAAGTAGTCTTAACAAGAGAAATGATCTACATGAAGTCCAAAGTGTGTGCGTCTCCAAGCGACAACAAGTTGCTAATTGCTTTACAGAGACGGGCTTCGCTTTGCGGAATCGTGACTTGCATAATGCCTTTCTGGAATTTTTCACTTCAGGCACTTTCCTTCCGAGATTGAATTGTCCAAAAAAAATTCGACGCAGACAATAATGGAAAAGTAAAAAGGAAATTAAAGTGATATGCATCACATTGTACGAGGAAACGATATACGGGTAATACTTTGAATGGGTTAGTTGTTCAATAGATACATGAGGTGATAGTTAGAAACACGATATATAGATATATATGCAATGGGCTATAGAAAAAGCCAAAAAAGAGGTCAAACAATAGGGCAATGTTAACTAAACCTGTGGGACTTTGGCAAAGTTGCCTGTATAACTGTACGATATGTTGCCTCCATTGTTATTGCTATTGTTGATAGCCGCAGGATTACTGTTGGTTAAGTTACTGCTACTGTTACCACTGGCACTGTTGGTACGTCTACTATTTGGTCCTCTGACACCCAATGGGTTCTTAGAGAAACTTAGTCGTATACCACCCTTGTTACTGATGGTAGTACGTGGTAATTGACTACCGTATAACTCAGCAAGAGCTCTAGTGGCAAAGCTGACGTCCTCAAACTCAACAAAACACATTGGACCATGGCCGTTACCATTATTGTTCTTGTTTCTGAAAGATAGTCTTCTGAAACCATGTTGTCCAGAGAATAATTGTCTTAATTCTTGTTCAGTAGCATCTGGTGGTAAATTACCAACATATAAAGTGTTACATGGTGGGTTTTGATCAGCCGGATTAGCTGGTGGTGGTACTCTAGCCAATAATGATAGATCGGCTTGCGAAATAGTTGTCTGTGTATTTGAAGAGGTCTTGTTACTGGAGTTTATCTTGTTCAAATTACTAGTAGAGTCATTAGTATTGCTGTTACTACCACTATTTTGCAAAGTTCTGCCTGTAGCTGCATTCACTCTTGTCTTATATGGAGAGTTTGATGAATGACCAGTGTTTGGATTATAAGATCCTTGTTTTTGAGGGGTTGTATCATTAGCTCCCATTATACCTGGAATCTGCTGTTGTGGTGGTTGTGGTGGTTGTGGTTGAGTTTGGTTGATGAGAGCATAAGGTGGTATAGATGATGCTGATGATGAAGGAGGTTGATTATTCATCCCCATTGCAGTGGCAATATCAGCATTAGTTAAAGTAGGTGTTACAGCTGCGGTAGGATTAGGCGGTAAAAAGAAACCAGAACTTTGTGTTCTGTTTGTAGTACCCCATTCGATATTCGGAGTAGATGGTTGTGGAGAGCTTGTAAACCCATTTATACTTGATGGTATGACGTTAGGACCCCAAATATTATCATTTATTTCATCATTTTCCATTAATAGGAACGATTTACCAATATCAGTTGTTGTGTTTGTGTTCAGATCTTGATGAGATTGATTGCTGATATTGTTTGACGTTGCAAGGGGATCATTTTGTCCCATATCATTAGCAAATGGATCACTGAAGGAGAACTTTGAAGAACGTTGTTGTAACCCTTGCTGAGGTTGGTTCACCATTGTGTTCATCGATAATGGTGCACTTTTGTTATTATTGTTAAAAGTAGACATGGAACGACTACCAAAATTTTGGTATTGTATTTGACTTTGATTTGTTTCATCAATGACGGTAATAGTACAGTTGACTGGATAAGAAGGGCCAAAGATATCTTGTTTTGATTTTAAGATATTTGCATAACGTGTTACTAAATCAAAGTTATCAAACCTTGCTGTGACAATAACTTGATTATTACTGGTACTGTCCCTTGTAGAAGAAGAGATAGTAGGTGAACTCTCTGTATTTAGTTGGATGTTCTTAACACCTTCAGCCAATGCAAATAGAGTATAAGCTTCTCTTTCAGTGATATCCTTTGGTACGTTACTAATCTGTAGAAGGTATGTAACGACGGTGTTGTCCTGTGACCCGGTGGCAATACCTAATGATAAATTATCGAGTACTGACGAAAGGTGAGACGGAGAGGATGTTTCGTTGGATCCATTTAATGGAATATTTGTATCACTGTTATTACGTGAATTTGGATTCAAATTGAGTTTTGACCTTTGGTTAGGTGATACGTTGAAGTTCCCTGGTTGGGGGAGATTTTCTTGGTTTGTATTAAATGAAGATGCAAAATAATTGTTGCTGTTGTTTCGATTCATACTGTTCTGTTGTTGTTTTTTTGATGAATAATAAGTAATAAAAAGGATCTATAACTTTGACGAGATGGTTTCAGTTGGTAGCTATTGTAAAATTAGTTTTCTGTAATATTTCTGAGTTATAGTAAGTCTGTATGCTAGTGATAATATAATGTACAATCTTTTTGTTTTAAATATGCAAGAGTGTAATGGTAGTGTATTAAACGGAATAAAGGGTAAAATACTAATAACTGTAATTGTAATAATAATGCTTTGTGTCCTTTTCTTGCAGATTGAATAAGCAGAATTTGAGTTCTTTGTTTTTCGTAATATATTATAAAGTGTAACAATTGTATGTGGGCACTGACTTTATAACTAGTTTGCTAGTCCTTGGAGAATGTAAGTATATATACTGGTCTTGTTTGCAACTTTTTGGATTGGTGTTGTTGGATTGTTTATTTTTCCTGTTCTCTTATCTTCCGTTCCTCATTCGAAATAAAGCTCCTGTACACTGTTTTTCCCATATTGCAACTGGCGAAAAAACAATAGTGTAGCGGATGTTCCGCAGCACAGAAACCGACGCAGCAATGGATTTCCACCGGCAACAAGAGCGTGATTTCCGGGTGACTTGCGGTCCACAGTTACCAGCAAAAATATGTGCGATTTACCCGACTGTGACTGTTGAAGAGATTGTTTGGTATATAGTATATATTGGTATATATTTAGAGTGTGAAAGGATATATTTGTGTGCCCCTAGTTGTTTCATAGCTATGATTAGGGGGGGAAGGGGGGACCACGGACACCCTTTTGCGCCTCTTGTGTCGGTTGAGTTGTGATAATTGTAGCTAGTTACTCGGTATGTAAATATGTACCGTCGTGTTCTCAAAATTGACAGATGCTGTTGTCTAGTCTAATGGGTTTTGCCAAATGGCCATTTTGTCTTCTGTATGGGTAAACAGATAAACACTTTAAGTCTTGTCAATGGTTTTCACATGCATCGCCCAGATGGGAAATAAATTTTTAGCTGCTTACACATCTGAGTCAAAACGGATTTCCCTGTCACGCCGAGTGAATTGTGGTTGTTCCTTGCATGGAATGCCCTAGTTTTAGAACGTAATAGGGCAGGATTGTTTTTATTCCTGTGAATTACAACAGCCCGATATATCGAGCCATATTTTAGGTTTCGATACTGGTTCAAGTTCCCTAAGTGGGTCGTCGATACACAAATATTTCAAGTCCCTAGCAATGTTGTTCATTCTTGTCTCGTATGCATTTTCCAACTCAAACAAAGTAGTTCGTTTGTTGCTGGGATCTGCTTTAGAGGCAGCCACTTCAAGAATATTTGGGATTAAATACTCTGAGGCATGACCCTTTCGGTAGGGGATTGTGTCAGAGAATGATACCCTTGGTGATCCCAAGGGTGAAAGGGAGATTTCACTATTCATAGAATCATCTGAACTTCTCCTATGTGTTTCTCTTTCAAATATCTCTTCTATTGTTTCGCTGGTATTACTTTTCATGGATATAATGCTTAAATTTCTCTTGACACTGTCAGGTACCATTTTATTTGTCTCCGTAGCGGTATCTGGGATATAATTAGAGTTGAACAAACTTTCAAGTTGAGATTTAAATGGTGAAATTGTTTGAACTGATTTGCTTACCATATTCACTTGTGAAGAGACAATCTTATTATCTTTAAATCCAGGATCCTTGAATTTAAACTCTTTGCGTTCACTTTTCTTTAATTTTTCCTTCTCTTTTTCCTTTGTACCTGTTTTACTCTTTCTTCTTCTTTGGTTCTTCTTGATCTCTTCCTCGCCTATCTTCTTCCTCCTGGGGGGTGTCTTTTCCAATTTGCAAGGAGACATCAAAGTGTTAACCTCAGTTGCAACTTTCTTCTCTTTATTCTTTGTATTACTATATCCCATCTTTCTTTTCTGATCGTACTATTTTGCCACTGGATTGTAACTAATGGCGAATCCTACTTTAAATACTCTGTTACAAGATCTTGAATTTCCGCATTGGCGGCTAAATCCAGAAGGAGACAAACTCATTGGACGCGATCTGCCGGAAAAAAAATATCCCATAAAGATAATAATCTATTTATTTTATTTATATCTACTAAAACTAGCTATCTAAAACATTAGCAACAAAATCCACGAATGCCTGCTCACCTACTAATAGTCTTCTTCAATTTACCCATAAGGGACTCCTTCTTTTTCGTTCCAGTTTCTCCAGCCTCCTTTTCACTTCTAGGAATCGTCTGAGTTCCAGTCCGTGGATCGTAATGATAGGTCATACTTTCCCCACCGCTCTGCGTCTCCTCTTTCTGGCCTGTCTTCAATACACCTACAGCCTGGTAATTCTCCGGAATCAGATGCCAATTTCCCACATGATGCGGCCTAGGGTCTGCCTGTCCCGCACCAGGCACCGGCGTGTGATGTCCGCCAAACTCTGGCTCAGAGGTGTCCTCGCACCCTGGAGGCATCGTTCCGTCATTCATTCGGGCCTCCATTGTCCCCAGTGGATCAAACCGCGCCATCGCCTCTTTATCGTAATGTTGCCCAGGATGCGTCGCCTCTCCACAACCTGGAATCCCCACTCTCCCCTGCCCAAACTCAATGGGCTGACCGGGACAGCCAGAAGGCAGCACATCGCTGCGTCCCTGGTGGATCTCCTCGTTATCCGGTAGATACTCCAGCTGGGTGTAATCGGTAGTGTCTGAGTAGAGATGCGTTGGAGGATACTCTGCGTGCTGGTGTTGCGCGCGGTACGCAGCCTGGCGTTGTTCGGCCTGGTAATAGTCCTCCGCGGCTTGACCCTCGCCTAAAATTCGATCGTAGTCTTCCTTTGTCTGATAGTGTCTTCTGCATTGTGTTAGTATGTTACATGGGGTAAAGATAGGAGTAGTACGTACTCTTGTGACATAGTAAAATGTATTGGGGTAGGAATTCTGTTACAGTATAATGAGTGAATGAAGAAGATAGGTTTAGGTTTATATATGTGGGTGATGACTCCTCATTGGAAATCGGTGGCCGTGTTAAATACGGCGATGCATTAAGGGTATCTTGTCTAAGATTGTTGCTATTGTAAACATTTGTCCCCTAAAGGGCATCTGCCGTGCATCTGCCGTGCATTTCTGTGTGTGTGTTTTTTTGTCACATTACTAAGGCGGTCTACTAACGGTTTTTTGTTGTTTTTTTTTAGAGGATCCTGCCTGAAAAATTCATAGATGGGAGATTAGTTGGTATATAGTATTGTTGAGTAACCGTAACTATGAAACGTACTGGACAAAAGATTAGATTTCCAAAGAAGACAAAGAAGTCACAGAATGTTAAGAAAGTGCTTGTCACTCAGGATGACTTCTACGAGGAGGCCACTGAAGTTGAAGAGCAGGCGGAAAGATGGTTGCTCTCTGATATTAAAAAGAGTCTACGATTTTATTTGAATGCGTTTGAATTGTATGAGGCATCTCAGACTAAAGGTACTCAGCAAAATGAAAAGTGTAGCTATAATGTATATTATAATGAGACAAGATTGTTATTACAAATATATACAGATTATTTGGCTAATGATGGATATATCAACGTATTAAACTATTTAAAGTTGGATGATATACCCAATGTGAATAATATCTTGTTACCCTTAGATCTTATTATTAACAAGATGGAACTTGTTAATGAACAGTTTTCAGGGAGTGATAATGATACTTGGGACTTACAATTCAATCTGTTAACATCATATTTGACCCTAATTGAATCCAGTGACATTTATCCACAGAGTAACGATAAAATTGTAGAGTTATGTAATAAATTCATCAATTTATCACAAATTTTAATTGGGAAACAAATTCAAGAGTTAGAGTCCTGGAAGGATGTCACTTCAGAGAGTGACGATGATAGTTCCCTGAAACGTGATACGTTAGATGATGATTCAAGAAGTTTACAAGGTGATGGTTCAGGTATAGTCACAAATAATGATCAAAACAATAATATTGAAATGGTAGAGGTATCTGATCAAATTACAAAGGATACCTTATCTGATGTTCTTATTGATTGTTATAAATTCATTCAAACTATATATGAGATTATCGCCGATAGTAAAATTAATCCAAATGATAACGATAATGAAAAATTGAATATAGTTCAAATTAACTACTTGGAAGATTTGATCAATAAGTTTTATTTACAATTAAATGATATGATTGATACTAGATTGAGGGATTTGGCAATCGATTTGATAGATATTGAAATGGTTAAATATGGTATTGAGGGTATCAAAATCATAAGTACAATTAACATAACAACCTTGAGGGATTATATTTCAAGTGACACAGAAAATGAAACGATAAATAGAGGTTTAATGAAAGTTGATCTACTGGAATTTGCCATTGAATGTTTCCCAGTAGATGACTATGCTGTCCAATGGGAACTTTCATCTCTCTTGACCAAAATATTAACAAATGTCAGAAGTAAACTAACAAATGTAAGAAATGATATTCTAACCAAAGGTAAATTTGATCAAAAGAAGAATAATCAATTAAGCCATATTGTGTTCCAACTCTGTAACGTTTACGTGAACTCCTCGGACAACGAATTACTCAGATTTATAATCAAAAGGAATCAAAGTGCGATCTTGAATGAGGATGCAACAAAGACCCTCGACATCCTATTGAAAAACTGCAAGACTTTACTCACAAACGCCATGAATATAGCAGAGAGATCATGTGGTATGCAGGAAACCATAGTGGACAAGCTGAAAAGAAACTACATCTACAATCAGGCCACGCATAGATTAGGTTTACTAAATGGTGAGGCGCAGGCAGATCATGCAGAGGTTGCAGACCTAATTAAAGAACACCCTTTCTACAATAATCTTGTCTAAACATCTTCCCAGGAGGGATTGTATAACTTACCCTCACTACTTACATTTATAGCAAAGTTACAACTGAATACAATTTCTTTACCCATATGAAACTTTATTACTAGTCTATAAATAGTTTGCGGGTCTCGTGTTTAACCAAGCCATCTATTTTCTGAAAATTTCCCGATCTGGAGATGAAATCCGAGGATAGCCGTCGATCGATTGTCAGAAACGCAGCGGTGCGGACTATGCGGGTTCTTCAATGAGAAGAGATGATATTTTCGTGTATTCAGTAATAGAATTAGAACAAGCAATATTTTTTTCTGATTAGTTTGCTGGAATACTATATAAAAATATATTCCTTATCTTGAATTTTAAATATTTTCTTGTCATTACCTTTCTCTCTGCTTCTTCTTGTTCCTTTGGCAAACCTTAAAGATCACCTTTAGAAAGTCTCCACTAATAGATTATCTGTATTAATAACTTAGCCTCAAGGTAATAGAGTCCATCGGGAGTTATATTTCAAGTCCCATTATGAGTAACTACAATAATAACAATTTTAATAACGGTTATTCAAATAACCGAGATAACCATAACAACAGATATCAAAATAATAATCAGAACCAACAGGGTTCTACAGAGTATACAGGAGCTGAACACACTGCTTACACAGATACTAATTCAAATGTCCACTATTCAAATCAAAATACTCAATACACAGATGCACACACAAATGATCACTACACAAACCAAAACACCTCATACACCAACGCACAACCAAATGTACATTATACTAATGCCCAATCAAATGCGCACTATACAAATCAAAATACCTCTTATACAGGCATAAATAATGACACTCACTACACAAACCAAAGCACATCTTATACAGGTGTCACTAACGACGCTCATTTCACTAATCAAAATACATCATATGACAACACCGCATACCAAACTCATCACCAAGATGTTATTCCCGAAGAATCATCTCCAGAAAGCCCCTTCACCCCAGTAGAACCATTACAATATGCTAATAATCAAACATATAACAGCTTTGTCAATCAAAATCCAACTGGCAATATCCGAACGCCACCAACAGCATACAACGATGTCTTTATCCATAACAATAATTCACATCAGACAAATTCGATGTTTCAAGCACCTGATATTAACGTGATCCCAACCTCACCAGTGATCGAACAATCAACAGGTTCTGTATCTCAACTATATGCAGCTTCCCAACCAGCACAGTTCACTTACTTCAATGACAACGATTACTATAATACCAATTACCAACAAGATGGTAATAGTAACAGAAATAGTCAAAGTAACTTGATCGCTGTGTCTCCATCACCGATTAACAATACTCCAAGTATATTATCAAATGATGATGACACTCATCCAATCCTTGATGCGTATAATACCATGCCACAGGAACACTATCCAGGGCATGATGATTTTGAGGCAAACTATACGGATCATAATGGTGATGACTACGTCATCAACTCTTATTTGGATAGGAAGGGTAACATGATCAATCCATATACTAGTATCAGTGATCGCGACAGGAACAGTAAAGATCTTCTTGCATATGACCATGTTCGCGGTAATGAGTACGATTACAGTTATAGCGATGATGAGGACGCGAATAGAAGTGAACATCGCGATCTTGGTGAATATGATCACAGTGATTTGAATACCCTCGACAAAATCGATCATGAAAAGTCAGCTGGAAGTGTCATGTCCTTTACTGATTCAGAAGGTGCTATGTTGATTAATGATGATGAAGATAGAGCGGTCGTTGGTCAAAATGATAGTAATCGATTTTTACCAAAGAGAGCCGCTACTGAGGTTAGAAAGTTCAAGCTTTGGAGAGGTAACTTCATCTTTGATTCTCCAATCAGCAGCTTTTTGTTAAAGCAATATAATTCTGCAGTCGAGAATTCTAATGCCTTGTCTAATGAATTTAAATTCATGAGATATCAAGCCGTCACTTGTGAACCTAATCAAATGGCACAAGAAAACTTTACTGTTAGACAGTTGAAGTATTTAAGACCAAGACAAACTGAATTGATGATCGTCATTACTATGTATAATGAAGATCATATCCTTCTGGGTAGAACACTAAAGGGTGTGATGGATAATATCAAACATATGGTACGTAAGAAGAATTCAAATCATTGGGGCCCCGACGCGTGGAAGAAGATTGTAGTTTGTATCGTCTCAGATGGTCGTTCTAAGATTAATGAAAAATCCCTAGCTTTAATAAGTTCATTAGGTTGTTATCAAGATGGTTTTGCTAAGGATGAAATTAATGGTAAGAAGGTTGCTATGCATGTTTATGAACATACCACCATGCTTAATATTACAAATGTTACTGAACATGGTCTAGAATTGCAATGTAACCAAAGCACAGTTCCGGTCCAATTATTATTTGCTCTAAAGGAACAAAATCAAAAGAAGATTAACTCCCATAGATGGGCCTTCGAAGGGTTTGCGGGACTTTTACAACCAAACATTGTCTGTTTATTGGATGCAGGTACAATGCCAGGTAAAGATTCTATCTATAATCTATGGAGAGAATTTAAAGCTCCAAATGTTGGTGGTGCTTGTGGTGAAATTAGAACCGATTTGGGCCATAATTTTAAGAATTTAGTTAATCCGTTAGTTGCTTCACAGAACTTCGAATATAAGATGTCCAATATTTTGGATAAGACCACTGAATCTAACTTTGGGTTTATTACGGTCTTACCAGGTGCTTTCTCTGCCTATAGATACACTGCTGTTTATGGTGAGCCATTGAGGAAGTATTTCTATGGTGAACAGATTGAAAGTGAGGGTATTAATTTCTTTTCCTCCAATATGTACTTGGCCGAGGATCGTATTCTATGTTTTGAAATTGTGATAAAGAAAAACTCCAATTGGATCTTAAGGTACTGCAGAAATTCATACGCATCTACTGATGTCCCAGAGAGAGTTCCAGAGTTTATTTTACAAAGAAGACGTTGGTTGAATGGTTCATTTTTTGCTGGTGTTTATTCTTTTTTCCATTTCTACAAGATTTGGACGAGTGGTCATAATATCTTGAGAAAGCTAATGCTACAAATTGAATTCATTTACTTATTTTTTAACACTCTGGTTGCTTGGTTCTCCTTGAGTTCATTTTTCCTTGTTTTTAGAATTCTGTCATTATCCATTGCAATTAAATATAGTGATGTTTTCGGTATTCTATCTGTTGTCTTCCTTTGGTTATATGGTATTTCCATCTTTTCCACATTCATCTTATCTCTAGGTAATAAGCCAAAGAGTACTGAAAAATATTATGTTTTGAACTGTATCTTCTTTGCAATCTTGATGGCCTATATGATTTTCTGTTCCATTTTTATGAGTGTCAAATCATTCCAAGAAATTATCAGAGGTGGTGATACATCATTCAAGGGTTTGGTTACAAAGGAAGCGTTTAGGGACATGGTTATTGCTATGGGTTCCACTTACGCGCTATATTTTGTCAGTTCTATCATGTACCTACAACCATGGCACATGTTTACCAGTTTTGTTCAATATTTATTATTGAGTCCTTCCTACATCAATGTTTTAAACATTTATGCCTTCTGTAATGTCCATGATATCTCTTGGGGTACCAAGGGTGCTGTCGCAGGTAAACCATTAGGTAAGATTAACGCTAAGGAGGATGGTACATTCAAAATGGAAATTTTAGTTTCTGCTGATGAGATTCAAGCTAACTATAACAAATATCAAAAGATTTTGAATACTGTCGAAAAGAAGGAGGAAGAACCAAAGGAGGTTTCCATAGAGGAAAAGAAGCCAGGTTACTATGCAAATGTCAGATCCCTGGTTATTATCCTTTGGGTGATGACAAATTTTGGTGTTGTCGCTACTGTTTTGGAAACAGGTGGTATAGGTGATTACATTTCCATGAAAAATGCTCGTAAGAACGCTGTTGCTGGTACTACAGAGAGCTTAGAAAGTCCATTGCTATCTACAAGATCAAGTATTTACTTCAATGTTGTCCTATGGTTGGTTGCCTTCTCAGCACTAGTCCGTTTCATCGGTTGTGCATTATACATGGTTAGCAGACTCTTTCGTGCTATCTTCCGTCGTTAGATAAGAGACAATACATATTTAATATAATGGTTTTTTCAATACATCATTTACTTGATTTAACATTTCGCATAGTTAAAACTGTGGTAATAATGTGTGAATTTTGTCCCCGTGACTCTTACGTACAATGTTTTAATAAAAAAAAATCACGTATATAAGAATATCGAAAAGCTTCAGATCTGAAGGGCATATGCACAAAACATAAAGGTGCAAATCATCACCATTAGAATTCCATGTGTAGATTCCTAATATTCAAGGGGAGGGAGCCTATCCGTCTCTCCCACTTACTTACACGTCCTGCACATTCCATTATAAACCAGTCATTTGATAGTCGTCTACGGCTTGATAGAAGGAGACCCATGAATGGTGATGGGTTTGGGGTTGCTTACTATCCACTGGACAATGAACTGAACATGGATGGTCCATGTATCTTTAAGGCTATTACACCGGCATGGAATAACCAGAATTTGGAAACATTAGCGGAAAAGACAAAATCTGAATTAGTATTTGCTCATGTGAGAGCCTCTACGTACGGTGTATTAAGTGAGACCAATTGCCACCCTTTCACCTACCATAATATCTGTTTTATGCATAATGGTGGTATTTCCAATTTTAACAAGATTAAGAGACGGTTGTTGAATCATATCAGTGATGATTATTTGAATTTTGTTCAAGGTAGTACGGATTCAGAGTTTGCATTTGCATTATTTCTAGATAGTTTAGATAAGATGGGTCATGATCCAAAAAAGGTCGATGGTGATTTTGGACATGTTGCATTACGTTCGTCTTTATTGAAGACAATTGAGTACATTAAGGATTGGACCCTTGAAGTTCAAGTGGAGGAAGGTAACAATGACGCGGAGCCTTCGTTGTTAAACTTTGCAGTGACAGATGGTTCCACTGTTGTTGTGTCTAGATATATTACCTCTAAGACAGACGAAGCTGCATCCTTACATTTCAGTTGTGGGTCAAGGTTCGTGGAGTCCGTACCAGGTGAATATCGTATGGAGAGACTTGATAGAAACCAGGATGTCATTATGGTTGCCTCTGAGCCCCTAACGTTTGAAAGAAATGATTGGACTGCAGTTCCCACAAACAGTGTGCTGACGATAAAGAAACAGACCATCTTGATGCATCCAATCATTGATGAATACTACCAGGAGGATCCATTGTACCTCAGAAGCTCAACTCTTGTGGAAAACAAGGGTTTCATGGGTTCTGTTCCATTATCAAAGGCAGTGGAGAAGAATGTACCTCCTTTGGAGAGAGAGGGCCGTCTCAGACAATTATAGCTCTGCTTATTTGTAACACACATGTAAAATTACTTACCAAATATCATATTTAAACCAATATCAGAAAGTAACATTCCAAGAACTATACACCCAAAACCCTGTTTTATCCCTTCCCCGCAGTTTATAAAGTAACTAACTACATTCTATTCAAGTTCCGATAGAGATATCAAACGATGAGATGCCAATAAATTATTAACTAAGATACCCCGCAGTTACCCAGCAACACACAAAAATAAACTGCAAATCGTCATTCCGGGTAACAAGTTTTCCCCTTTTTGAGCGGTTTTGTTTTCCAATTTCCGCTTCGGAACAAACCGAAAAGAGTTGTTTGGCCTTCCCGATTGGGCAACATCCGACGGTTTTTGTACGGGTATTTGTGAGCCATTTTTGTTTCCTCAGACCAAATGGAACCCAGCCAAACGGGTTTAACCATGGATATTCTAATGGTTGTTCCGACCCGTACGACTGTTATTACGTTAATATTCAAGTGCTGTGATATTTGGTCTTCTTTGTTACCGAAAACCACTCGTCTGTCTCTTTTAGGCATCTTTCCCCTTTATAGTGGTCGCTTACGCAATTGAGTGATATTTTATTGACCCATCCCATTTTTTTTTTCACTGTTTTCCCTCGCCCATTTAAAACATCAACGATTTCCGTCTATCATAAAAATTTATAAATTTTTTTCCCTTGTTGTTTAACTCTCACCTCCTTTTTTATCTCACTTTCTTATATTATATATATCTTTAGTGAACCAACACCTAACTCGATTCATTTATTTCTATAGTTCGTTTCATTCACCTTATTGGAATTAATCGCTAGATAAATTAATCACCCTAAAAACACTCTCCAAAAAGACACACAAACTTACACCCAATAATGAAGCTCTCTGTTGTTACAGCTGTTTCTCTAGCTACTTTATCTTCCTTCGCTGTCGCCAAGGACCACGAATTCACCACTGTTAAGACTGTCACTGAAAAGCACGGTGAAACTTACGTTACTACCTCTACCCACACTACTCACCGTTACGGTAGATTCAACAAGACAAAGAAGTCTAAGGCTCCAAAGCCAACCGATACCCATCGTTACGGTAGATTCAACAAGACCAAAAAGTCTCATGCTCCAAAGCCAACTGGTACTCACCGTTACGGTAGATTCAACAAGACAAAGCATCACAAGAACTACTCTACTGGTACTCAAAACAAGGACTCCAAGAACGCTGCTCCAGCTGCCAAGGTTAACAACTTACAAATTCTAGGTTTAACTGCTGGTTCTGCCATTGTCGCTGGTGGTCTATTGTTGTTATAAGCAATTTGAGTCTTCCCCACACAACTTTGTGTGTGTTCTTTTGTGTGTGTTTTAGAAATAAGTTCTTAAGGTGAAATTTGTTTACTATTTTTCTTTTGTCTTTATTATTTCCTTTTTATCTTTTTTTGGTGTGCATTTTTTTTTTTGGGTTTTTTTTTTCAAATTTTAGATGCTTTGTTTGATTTTAATGTTATGGATGAGTTACTTCTTTTGTCATGTCTGTGTGTGAGATATGGTGAAACTGGAGTGATTTTATCTGTATAAATGTTCTTTTTTCTGTATCAACCCAATTATCTTATGTTTCCAGTGTGTAGGAGACGTCAATTGGATTGGTTGAAACGAACGGTACGTACATATATTAAGATCATTAATATTTTTTTTTATCTCTATTTAATCATTGTATATAAGTGTGAATATATATTTGATTGTGTGTCTATATGACTGGCTGCATGTGTCGCTTCAATATCCATTGACTCCGAACTGTGTGTCAATGGGTGAAAAGACCGAGTTTTTGTATGAGGTGATGATATTTCGATATATATATGCTTTGTTTATCTTCAGATCAGATTTGTTTTGACCGTAGGTTTACATTCATAAAGAAGCCAAATTGAGTCTCAATGATCCAATATAAGATCACAATCAAGCCACATCCAGGGTATCTCAATAGAAGACGCAACAGGATGCACTGTAAATATCAATGCAAAAAGAGAATACTGGAAAGGATGACAAATCCCTACAAACAATGGAAGGTTATAATGAACCAGAAACCTCTATTTAGAAGAAGTATAGCTCAATTCCGATCTTATTATATCGTACAACAAATAGAATACTATTCGATGAGATTATCCCTAGTAAGAGTAATTTCCGTTTTCGTCCATCATATATTCAAATCCATCTCAAGTAATGATTTATATCTATTCATACACCCTTTTGTCGATACATTGGATAACACTACAGCAAAATTGATACAGATGCCAGAGATTATATCACCTTACGTGAAGGCTACATCATTGGAAGATTTATGGAATTTGATCCTCATGCCATTAAAAGTTATTGGTATGTTTACAGAGACTCTCTACCAATTGATGTGCTGTATGATATATAAAATATTGATGAATATGGCGTATAGAGATATATTCGATGGTATCAAACAATTTATGGGCTATCTATTAACTCCGATAACCGCAAGTATTGATATCATCTCACGAAACTTTATGAAAGCATCCACAGACAAAGCTAACGTGGGATCCATGGAGGAGTATGATAAATTGATAGGTTCAAACTTAAAGGTATTTAATAATATCATTTCAAATAATTCAAGCAGCGTACAGGTTCCCATAACGATCCTCTATAGATCCATGATTGATATCAACAACGTGATTAATTTAAACCTGGACAAGCAATATCCATTGACACCTAGAACTACCGTGGTTATCGTATGGAGATCCATACGTAATCTTTAAACTTGTCTGATTTGATAACATATTTAATTTGATGATATATATTCTCTCTAATGTAAACCTGATCTTCATTTAGAAAATCTTTGTTGTGTTTGTGTTTGACTGCTCACCCGTGCATTTTTCCACCCATTCATCTTTATTTTTTGTATCGTGATAGAATTGAATTTAAAAAAAAACTATTTGTAGTCACGTTTGCGAGAAACCTTCCGCATCGCGCATTTCCAACAATCACACAACAAACGCCAGTTAGCGATCGTAGTTTCACCTAGGTTTTAGTCCACAGACTGGCCTCCCACTAGGGGCTTCCCCCCAATATTCCCTATTCTCACGGCCAATGAGTTCACTAGCCTTCCTTGGTCCTGCTACCCTCTAGGCTCACCACACTATCAGTCTCAGATGCCTTAGTGACACAATGAGTAAGACGAAACAGTGCGGAAACCCGCGTACGCAGTAGGATACTGAAAAAAATTATGAATTGAGTAATAGGTAAATTAAGTTCAATTGGAATTTTAATAGTTGAATACAAACGTTGCAAAAGAAAGGATAGCAGTACCGAAAAAGTGAGTAGTTAATACTATTAAATGATATGATTCAGGGAAGTTAATGATATTTGTGTTATGATAAATGTTATGGAGTCTCAAAGTATAGCAAGTCCAAATTTACTGTTGAAAGAAAATGTCAAATGGATAATAAACACAACTAAACAAGTTGATAAATGAAAACCATTCAACTCTTCTAAGAATCGAATCAACTCTTTGTTAACAATATACATTAAATACTAACATTTCAACTACAAAACATCAATTTGTTGTTTTTTTTATTACAGTGGCTCATTTCAAAGAATATCAAGTTATTGGTCGTCGTTTACCAACTGAATCTGTTCCAGAACCAAAGTTGTTCAGAATGAGAATCTTTGCTTCTAACGAAGTTATTG